>CAMPDV010004858.1:0-31250 GCA_946699065.1 Loxodes magnus
AGAATTTGAAAGGTGAAGAAGTAAAGTAAGAAAAGAATATCTAATTATAAGTTTTCGTAGCAAGCACTAAAATATAAGTTATAATATCCAAAATGTTTAGTAATAATGTCATAATTAAGAATCTGTATTCGGTTTGTCAAGATATGCTTGTAGATGAAAGTTAGCATTAGAAAAGTGAAGAAGTAAAGTAAGAAAAGAAGATAGAATTTCAGTTTTAAGGAGTATGCTTTGAGAAGTAATAAGTATTTAGAAAAGTGAAGTAAAGTAAAGTAAGAAAGGAATATCAAATGATAAGTTTTAAGGAGTATGCTTTGAGAAGTAATAAGTATTTAGAAAAGTGAAGAAGTAAAGTAAGAAAAGAAGATAGAATTTAAGTTTTAAGGAGTTAGCTTTGAGAAGTAATAAGTATTTAGAAAAGTGAAGAAGTAAAGTAAGAAAAGAAGATAGAATTTCAGTTTTAAGGAGTATGCTTTGAGAAGTAATAAGTATTTAGAAAAGTGAAGTAAAGTAAAGTAAGAAATGAATATCAAATGATAAGTTTTAAGGAGTATGCTTTGAGAAGTAATAAGTATTTAGAAAAGTGAAGAAGTAAAGTAAGAAAAGAAGATAGAATTTAAGTTTTAAGGAGTTAGCTTTGAGAAGTAATAAGTATTTAGAAAAGTGAAGAAGTAAAGTAAGAAAAGAAGATAGAATTTCAGTTTTAAGGAGTAAGTTTTTGTAGCAAGCACTAAAATATAAGTTATAATATCCAAAATGTTAGTAATAATGTCATAATTAAGAATCTGTATTCGGTTTGTCAAGATATGCTTGTAGATGAAAGTTAGCATTAGAAAAGTGAAGAAGTAAAGTAAGAAAAGAAGATAGAATTTCAGTTTTAAGGAGTATGCTTTGAGAAGTAATAAGTATTTAGAAAAGTGAAGTAAAGTAAAGTAAGAAATGAATATCAAATGATAAGTTTTAAGGAGTATGCTTTGAGAAGTAATAAGTATTTAGAAAAGTGAAGAAGTAAAGTAAGAAAAGAAGATAGAATTTAAGTTTTAAGGAGTTAGCTTTGAGAAGTAATAAGTATTTAGAAAAGTGAAGAAGTAAAGTAAGAAAAGAAGATAGAATTTCAGTTTTAAAGAGTATGCTTTGAGAAGTAATAAGTATTTAGAAAAGTGAAGAAGTAAAGTAAGAAAAGAAGATAGAATTTCAGTTTTAAGGAGTATGCTTTGAGAAGTAATAAGTATTTAGAAAAGTGAAGAAGTAAAGTAAGAAAAGAAGATAGAATTTCAGTTTTAAGGAGTATGCTTTGAGAAGTAATAAGAATTTGAAAGGTGAAGAAGTAAAGTAAGAAAAGAATATCTAATTATAAGTTTTCGTAGCAAGCACTAAAATATAAGTTATAATATCCAAAATGTTAGTAATAATGTCATAATTAAGAATCTGTATTCGGTTTGTCAAGATATGCTTGTAGATGAAAGTTAGCATTAGAAAAGTGAAGAAGTAAAGTAAGAAAAGAAGATAGAATTTCAGTTTTAAGGAGTATGCTTTGAGAAGTAATAAGTATTTTGAAAAGTGAAGAAGTAAAGTAAGAAAAGAAGATAGAATTTCAGTTTTAAGGAGTATGCTTTGAGAAGTAATAAGAATTTGAAAGGTGAAGAAGTAAAGTAAGAAAAGAATATCTAATTATAAGTTTTCGTAGCAAGCACTAAAATATAAGTTATAATATCCAAAATGTTAGTAATAATGTCATAATTAAGAATCTGTATTCGGTTTGTCAAGATATGCTTGTAGATGAAAGTTAGCATTAGAAAAGTGAAGAAGTAAAGTAAGAAAAGAAGATAGAATTTCAGTTTTAAGGAGTATGCTTTGAGAAGTAATAAGTATTTAGAAAAGTGAAGTAAAGTAAAGTAAGAAATGAATATCAAATGATAAGTTTTAAGGAGTATGCTTTGAGAAGTAATAAGTATTTAGAAAAGTGAAGAAGTAAAGTAAGAAAAGAAGATAGAATTTAAGTTTTAAGGAGTTAGCTTTGAGAAGTAATAAGTATTTAGAAAAGTGAAGAAGTAAAGTAAGAAAAGAAGATAGAATTTCAGTTTTAAAGAGTATGCTTTGAGAAGTAATAAGTATTTAGAAAAGTGAAGAAGTAAAGTAAGAAAAGAAGATAGAATTTCAGTTTTAAGGAGTATGCTTTGAGAAGTAATAAGTATTTAGAAAAGTGAAGAAGTAAAGTAAGAAAAGAAGATAGAATTTCAGTTTTAAGGAGTATGCTTTGAGAAGTAATAAGAATTTGAAAGGTGAAGAAGTAAAGTAAGAAAAGAATATCTAATTATAAGTTTTCGTAGCAAGCACTAAAATATAAGTTATAATATCCAAAATGTTAGTAATAATGTCATAATTAAGAATCTGTATTCGGTTTGTCAAGATATGCTTGTAGATGAAAGTTAGCATTAGAAAAGTGAAGAAGTAAAGTAAGAAAAGAAGATAGAATTTCAGTTTTAAGGAGTATGCTTTGAGAAGTAATAAGTATTTAGAAAAGTGAAGTAAAGTAAAGTAAGAAAAGAATATCAAATGATAAGTTTTAAGGAGTATGCTTTGAGAAGTAATAAGTATTTTGAAAAGTGAAGAAGTAAAGTAAGAAAAGAAGATAGAATTTCAGTTTTAAGGAGTATGCTTTGAGAAGTAATAAGAATTTGAAAGGTGAAGAAGTAAAGTAAGAAAAGAATATCTAATTATAAGTTTTCGTAGCAAGCACTAAAATATAAGTTATAATATCCAAAATGTTAGTAATAATGTCATAATTAAGAATCTGTATTCGGTTTGTCAAGATATGCTTGTAGATGAAAGTTAGCATTAGAAAAGTGAAGAAGTAAAGTAAGAAAAGAAGATAGAATTTCAGTTTTAAGGAGTATGCTTTGAGAAGTAATAAGTATTTAGAAAAGTGAAGTAAAGTAAAGTAAGAAATGAATATCAAATGATAAGTTTTAAGGAGTATGCTTTGAGAAGTAATAAGTATTTAGAAAAGTGAAGAAGTAAAGTAAGAAAAGAAGATAGAATTTAAGTTTTAAGGAGTTAGCTTTGAGAAGTAATAAGTATTTAGAAAAGTGAAGAAGTAAAGTAAGAAAAGAAGATAGAATTTCAGTTTTAAAGAGTATGCTTTGAGAAGTAATAAGTATTTAGAAAAGTGAAGAAGTAAAGTAAGAAAAGAAGATAGAATTTCAGTTTTAAGGAGTATGCTTTGAGAAGTAATAAGTATTTAGAAAAGTGAAGAAGTAAAGTAAGAAAAGAAGATAGAATTTCAGTTTTAAGGAGTATGCTTTGAGAAGTAATAAGAATTTGAAAGGTGAAGAAGTAAAGTAAGAAAAGAATATCTAATTATAAGTTTTCGTAGCAAGCACTAAAATATAAGTTATAATATCCAAAATGTTAGTAATAATGTCATAATTAAGAATCTGTATTCGGTTTGTCAAGATATGCTTGTAGATGAAAGTTAGCATTAGAAAAGTGAAGAAGTAAAGTAAGAAAAGAAGATAGAATTTCAGTTTTAAGGAGTATGCTTTGAGAAGTAATAAGTATTTAGAAAAGTGAAGTAAAGTAAAGTAAGAAAAGAATATCAAATGATAAGTTTTAAGGAGTATGCTTTGAGAAGTAATAAGTATTTTGAAAAGTGAAGAAGTAAAGTAAGAAAAGAAGATAGAATTTCAGTTTTAAGGAGTATGCTTTGAGAAGTAATAAGAATTTGAAAGGTGAAGAAGTAAAGTAAGAAAAGAATATCTAATTATAAGTTTTCGTAGCAAGCACTAAAATATAAGTTATAATATCCAAAATGTTAGTAATAATGTCATAATTAAGAATCTGTATTCGGTTTGTCAAGATATGCTTGTAGATGAAAGTTAGCATTAGAAAAGTGAAGAAGTAAAGTAAGAAAAGAAGATAGAATTTCAGTTTTAAGGAGTATGCTTTGAGAAGTAATAAGTATTTAGAAAAGTGAAGTAAAGTAAAGTAAGAAATGAATATCAAATGATAAGTTTTAAGGAGTATGCTTTGAGAAGTAATAAGTATTTAGAAAAGTGAAGAAGTAAAGTAAGAAAAGAAGATAGAATTTAAGTTTTAAGGAGTTAGCTTTGAGAAGTAATAAGTATTTAGAAAAGTGAAGAAGTAAAGTAAGAAAAGAAGATAGAATTTCAGTTTTAAGGAGTATGCTTTGAGAAGTAATAAGTATTTAGAAAAGTGAAGTAAAGTAAAGTAAGAAAAGAAGATAGAATTTAAGTTTTAAGGAGTTAGCTTTGAGAAGTAATAAGTATTTAGAAAAGTGAAGAAGTAAAGTAAGAAAAGAAGATAGAATTTCAGTTTTAAGGAGTATGCTTTGAGAAGTAATAAGAATTTGAAAGGTGAAGAAGTAAAGTAAGAAAAGAATATCTAATTATAAGTTTTCGTAGCAAGCACTAAAATATAAGTTATAATATCCAAAATGTTAGTAATAATGTCATAATTAAGAATCTGTATTCGGTTTGTCAAGATATGCTTGTAGATGAAAGTTAGCATTAGAAAAGTGAAGAAGTAAAGTAAGAAAAGAAGATAGAATTTCAGTTTTAAGGAGTATGCTTTGAGAAGTAATAAGTATTTAGAAAAGTGAAGTAAAGTAAAGTAAGAAAAGAATATCAAATGATAAGTTTTAAGGAGTATGCTTTGAGAAGTAATAAGTATTTTGAAAAGTGAAGAAGTAAAGTAAGAAAAGAAGATAGAATTTCAGTTTTAAGGAGTATGCTTTGAGAAGTAATAAGAATTTGAAAGGTGAAGAAGTAAAGTAAGAAAAGAATATCTAATTATAAGTTTTCGTAGCAAGCACTAAAATATAAGTTATAATATCCAAAATGTTAGTAATAATGTCATAATTAAGAATCTGTATTCGGTTTGTCAAGATATGCTTGTAGATGAAAGTTAGCATTAGAAAAGTGAAGAAGTAAAGTAAGAAAAGAAGATAGAATTTCAGTTTTAAGGAGTATGCTTTGAGAAGTAATAAGTATTTAGAAAAGTGAAGTAAAGTAAAGTAAGAAATGAATATCAAATGATAAGTTTTAAGGAGTATGCTTTGAGAAGTAATAAGTATTTAGAAAAGTGAAGAAGTAAAGTAAGAAAAGAAGATAGAATTTAAGTTTTAAGGAGTTAGCTTTGAGAAGTAATAAGTATTTAGAAAAGTGAAGAAGTAAAGTAAGAAAAGAAGATAGAATTTCAGTTTTAAGGAGTATGCTTTGAGAAGTAATAAGTATTTAGAAAAGTGAAGTAAAGTAAAGTAAGAAAAGAATATCAAATGATAAGTTTTAAGGAGTATGCTTTGAGAAGTAATAAGTATTTTGAAAAGTGAAGAAGTAAAGTAAGAAAAGAAGATAGAATTTCAGTTTTAAGGAGTATGCTTTGAGAAGTAATAAGAATTTGAAAGGTGAAGAAGTAAAGTAAGAAAAGAATATCTAATTATAAGTTTTCGTAGCAAGCACTAAAATATAAGTTATAATATCCAAAATGTTAGTAATAATGTCATAATTAAGAATCTGTATTCGGTTTGTCAAGATATGCTTGTAGATGAAAGTTAGCATTAGAAAAGTGAAGAAGTAAAGTAAGAAAAGAAGATAGAATTTCAGTTTTAAGGAGTATGCTTTGAGAAGTAATAAGTATTTAGAAAAGTGAAGTAAAGTAAAGTAAGAAATGAATATCAAATGATAAGTTTTAAGGAGTATGCTTTGAGAAGTAATAAGTATTTAGAAAAGTGAAGAAGTAAAGTAAGAAAAGAAGATAGAATTTAAGTTTTAAGGAGTTAGCTTTGAGAAGTAATAAGTATTTAGAAAAGTGAAGAAGTAAAGTAAGAAAAGAAGATAGAATTTCAGTTTTAAAGAGTATGCTTTGAGAAGTAATAAGTATTTAGAAAAGTGAAGAAGTAAAGTAAGAAAAGAAGATAGAATTTCAGTTTTAAGGAGTATGCTTTGAGAAGTAATAAGTATTTAGAAAAGTGAAGAAGTAAAGTAAGAAAAGAAGATAGAATTTCAGTTTTAAGGAGTATGCTTTGAGAAGTAATAAGAATTTGAAAGGTGAAGAAGTAAAGTAAGAAAAGAATATCTAATTATAAGTTTTCGTAGCAAGCACTAAAATATAAGTTATAATATCCAAAATGTTAGTAATAATGTCATAATTAAGAATCTGTATTCGGTTTGTCAAGATATGCTTGTAGATGAAAGTTAGCATTAGAAAAGTGAAGAAGTAAAGTAAGAAAAGAAGATAGAATTTCAGTTTTAAGGAGTATGCTTTGAGAAGTAATAAGTATTTAGAAAAGTGAAGTAAAGTAAAGTAAGAAAAGAATATCAAATGATAAGTTTTAAGGAGTATGCTTTGAGAAGTAATAAGTATTTTGAAAAGTGAAGAAGTAAAGTAAGAAAAGAAGATAGAATTTCAGTTTTAAGGAGTATGCTTTGAGAAGTAATAAGAATTTGAAAGGTGAAGAAGTAAAGTAAGAAAAGAATATCTAATTATAAGTTTTCGTAGCAAGCACTAAAATATAAGTTATAATATCCAAAATGTTAGTAATAATGTCATAATTAAGAATCTGTATTCGGTTTGTCAAGATATGCTTGTAGATGAAAGTTAGCATTAGAAAAGTGAAGAAGTAAAGTAAGAAAAGAAGATAGAATTTCAGTTTTAAGGAGTATGCTTTGAGAAGTAATAAGTATTTAGAAAAGTGAAGTAAAGTAAAGTAAGAAATGAATATCAAATGATAAGTTTTAAGGAGTATGCTTTGAGAAGTAATAAGTATTTAGAAAAGTGAAGAAGTAAAGTAAGAAAAGAAGATAGAATTTAAGTTTTAAGGAGTTAGCTTTGAGAAGTAATAAGTATTTAGAAAAGTGAAGAAGTAAAGTAAGAAAAGAAGATAGAATTTCAGTTTTAAGGAGTATGCTTTGAGAAGTAATAAGTATTTAGAAAAGTGAAGTAAAGTAAAGTAAGAAAAGAATATCAAATGATAAGTTTTAAGGAGTATGCTTTGAGAAGTAATAAGTATTTTGAAAAGTGAAGAAGTAAAGTAAGAAAAGAAGATAGAATTTCAGTTTTAAGGAGTATGCTTTGAGAAGTAATAAGAATTTGAAAGGTGAAGAAGTAAAGTAAGAAAAGAATATCTAATTATAAGTTTTCGTAGCAAGCACTAAAATATAAGTTATAATATCCAAAATGTTAGTAATAATGTCATAATTAAGAATCTGTATTCGGTTTGTCAAGATATGCTTGTAGATGAAAGTTAGCATTAGAAAAGTGAAGAAGTAAAGTAAGAAAAGAAGATAGAATTTCAGTTTTAAGGAGTATGCTTTGAGAAGTAATAAGTATTTAGAAAAGTGAAGTAAAGTAAAGTAAGAAATGAATATCAAATGATAAGTTTTAAGGAGTATGCTTTGAGAAGTAATAAGTATTTAGAAAAGTGAAGAAGTAAAGTAAGAAAAGAAGATAGAATTTAAGTTTTAAGGAGTTAGCTTTGAGAAGTAATAAGTATTTAGAAAAGTGAAGAAGTAAAGTAAGAAAAGAAGATAGAATTTCAGTTTTAAGGAGTATGCTTTGAGAAGTAATAAGTATTTAGAAAAGTGAAGTAAAGTAAAGTAAGAAAAGAATATCAAATGATAAGTTTTAAGGAGTATGCTTTGAGAAGTAATAAGTATTTTGAAAAGTGAAGAAGTAAAGTAAGAAAAGAAGATAGAATTTCAGTTTTAAGGAGTATGCTTTGAGAAGTAATAAGAATTTGAAAGGTGAAGAAGTAAAGTAAGAAAAGAATATCTAATTATAAGTTTTCGTAGCAAGCACTAAAATATAAGTTATAATATCCAAAATGTTAGTAATAATGTCATAATTAAGAATCTGTATTCGGTTTGTCAAGATATGCTTGTAGATGAAAGTTAGCATTAGAAAAGTGAAGAAGTAAAGTAAGAAAAGAAGATAGAATTTCAGTTTTAAGGAGTATGCTTTGAGAAGTAATAAGTATTTAGAAAAGTGAAGTAAAGTAAAGTAAGAAATGAATATCAAATGATAAGTTTTAAGGAGTATGCTTTGAGAAGTAATAAGTATTTAGAAAAGTGAAGAAGTAAAGTAAGAAAAGAAGATAGAATTTAAGTTTTAAGGAGTTAGCTTTGAGAAGTAATAAGTATTTAGAAAAGTGAAGAAGTAAAGTAAGAAAAGAAGATAGAATTTCAGTTTTAAAGAGTATGCTTTGAGAAGTAATAAGTATTTAGAAAAGTGAAGAAGTAAAGTAAGAAAAGAAGATAGAATTTCAGTTTTAAGGAGTATGCTTTGAGAAGTAATAAGTATTTAGAAAAGTGAAGAAGTAAAGTAAGAAAAGAAGATAGAATTTCAGTTTTAAGGAGTATGCTTTGAGAAGTAATAAGAATTTGAAAGGTGAAGAAGTAAAGTAAGAAAAGAATATCTAATTATAAGTTTTCGTAGCAAGCACTAAAATATAAGTTATAATATCCAAAATGTTAGTAATAATGTCATAATTAAGAATCTGTATTCGGTTTGTCAAGATATGCTTGTAGATGAAAGTTAGCATTAGAAAAGTGAAGAAGTAAAGTAAGAAAAGAAGATAGAATTTCAGTTTTAAGGAGTATGCTTTGAGAAGTAATAAGTATTTAGAAAAGTGAAGTAAAGTAAAGTAAGAAAAGAATATCAAATGATAAGTTTTAAGGAGTATGCTTTGAGAAGTAATAAGTATTTTGAAAAGTGAAGAAGTAAAGTAAGAAAAGAAGATAGAATTTCAGTTTTAAGGAGTATGCTTTGAGAAGTAATAAGAATTTGAAAGGTGAAGAAGTAAAGTAAGAAAAGAATATCTAATTATAAGTTTTCGTAGCAAGCACTAAAATATAAGTTATAATATCCAAAATGTTAGTAATAATGTCATAATTAAGAATCTGTATTCGGTTTGTCAAGATATGCTTGTAGATGAAAGTTAGCATTAGAAAAGTGAAGAAGTAAAGTAAGAAAAGAAGATAGAATTTCAGTTTTAAGGAGTATGCTTTGAGAAGTAATAAGTATTTAGAAAAGTGAAGTAAAGTAAAGTAAGAAATGAATATCAAATGATAAGTTTTAAGGAGTATGCTTTGAGAAGTAATAAGTATTTAGAAAAGTGAAGAAGTAAAGTAAGAAAAGAAGATAGAATTTAAGTTTTAAGGAGTTAGCTTTGAGAAGTAATAAGTATTTAGAAAAGTGAAGAAGTAAAGTAAGAAAAGAAGATAGAATTTCAGTTTTAAGGAGTATGCTTTGAGAAGTAATAAGTATTTAGAAAAGTGAAGTAAAGTAAAGTAAGAAAAGAATATCAAATGATAAGTTTTAAGGAGTATGCTTTGAGAAGTAATAAGTATTTTGAAAAGTGAAGAAGTAAAGTAAGAAAAGAAGATAGAATTTCAGTTTTAAGGAGTATGCTTTGAGAAGTAATAAGAATTTGAAAGGTGAAGAAGTAAAGTAAGAAAAGAATATCTAATTATAAGTTTTCGTAGCAAGCACTAAAATATAAGTTATAATATCCAAAATGTTAGTAATAATGTCATAATTAAGAATCTGTATTCGGTTTGTCAAGATATGCTTGTAGATGAAAGTTAGCATTAGAAAAGTGAAGAAGTAAAGTAAGAAAAGAAGATAGAATTTCAGTTTTAAGGAGTATGCTTTGAGAAGTAATAAGTATTTAGAAAAGTGAAGTAAAGTAAAGTAAGAAATGAATATCAAATGATAAGTTTTAAGGAGTATGCTTTGAGAAGTAATAAGTATTTAGAAAAGTGAAGAAGTAAAGTAAGAAAAGAAGATAGAATTTAAGTTTTAAGGAGTTAGCTTTGAGAAGTAATAAGTATTTAGAAAAGTGAAGAAGTAAAGTAAGAAAAGAAGATAGAATTTCAGTTTTAAAGAGTATGCTTTGAGAAGTAATAAGTATTTAGAAAAGTGAAGAAGTAAAGTAAGAAAAGAAGATAGAATTTCAGTTTTAAGGAGTATGCTTTGAGAAGTAATAAGTATTTAGAAAAGTGAAGAAGTAAAGTAAGAAAAGAAGATAGAATTTCAGTTTTAAGGAGTATGCTTTGAGAAGTAATAAGAATTTGAAAGGTGAAGAAGTAAAGTAAGAAAAGAATATCTAATTATAAGTTTTCGTAGCAAGCACTAAAATATAAGTTATAATATCCAAAATGTTAGTAATAATGTCATAATTAAGAATCTGTATTCGGTTTGTCAAGATATGCTTGTAGATGAAAGTTAGCATTAGAAAAGTGAAGAAGTAAAGTAAGAAAAGAAGATAGAATTTCAGTTTTAAGGAGTATGCTTTGAGAAGTAATAAGTATTTAGAAAAGTGAAGTAAAGTAAAGTAAGAAAAGAATATCAAATGATAAGTTTTAAGGAGTATGCTTTGAGAAGTAATAAGTATTTTGAAAAGTGAAGAAGTAAAGTAAGAAAAGAAGATAGAATTTCAGTTTTAAGGAGTATGCTTTGAGAAGTAATAAGAATTTGAAAGGTGAAGAAGTAAAGTAAGAAAAGAATATCTAATTATAAGTTTTCGTAGCAAGCACTAAAATATAAGTTATAATATCCAAAATGTTAGTAATAATGTCATAATTAAGAATCTGTATTCGGTTTGTCAAGATATGCTTGTAGATGAAAGTTAGCATTAGAAAAGTGAAGAAGTAAAGTAAGAAAAGAAGATAGAATTTCAGTTTTAAGGAGTATGCTTTGAGAAGTAATAAGTATTTAGAAAAGTGAAGTAAAGTAAAGTAAGAAATGAATATCAAATGATAAGTTTTAAGGAGTATGCTTTGAGAAGTAATAAGTATTTAGAAAAGTGAAGAAGTAAAGTAAGAAAAGAAGATAGAATTTAAGTTTTAAGGAGTTAGCTTTGAGAAGTAATAAGTATTTAGAAAAGTGAAGAAGTAAAGTAAGAAAAGAAGATAGAATTTCAGTTTTAAAGAGTATGCTTTGAGAAGTAATAAGTATTTAGAAAAGTGAAGAAGTAAAGTAAGAAAAGAAGATAGAATTTCAGTTTTAAGGAGTATGCTTTGAGAAGTAATAAGTATTTAGAAAAGTGAAGAAGTAAAGTAAGAAAAGAAGATAGAATTTCAGTTTTAAGGAGTATGCTTTGAGAAGTAATAAGAATTTGAAAGGTGAAGAAGTAAAGTAAGAAAAGAATATCTAATTATAAGTTTTCGTAGCAAGCACTAAAATATAAGTTATAATATCCAAAATGTTAGTAATAATGTCATAATTAAGAATCTGTATTCGGTTTGTCAAGATATGCTTGTAGATGAAAGTTAGCATTAGAAAAGTGAAGAAGTAAAGTAAGAAAAGAAGATAGAATTTCAGTTTTAAGGAGTATGCTTTGAGAAGTAATAAGTATTTAGAAAAGTGAAGTAAAGTAAAGTAAGAAATGAATATCAAATGATAAGTTTTAAGGAGTATGCTTTGAGAAGTAATAAGTATTTAGAAAAGTGAAGAAGTAAAGTAAGAAAAGAAGATAGAATTTAAGTTTTAAGGAGTTAGCTTTGAGAAGTAATAAGTATTTAGAAAAGTGAAGAAGTAAAGTAAGAAAAGAAGATAGAATTTCAGTTTTAAAGAGTATGCTTTGAGAAGTAATAAGTATTTAGAAAAGTGAAGAAGTAAAGTAAGAAAAGAAGATAGAATTTCAGTTTTAAGGAGTATGCTTTGAGAAGTAATAAGTATTTAGAAAAGTGAAGAAGTAAAGTAAGAAAAGAAGATAGAATTTCAGTTTTAAGGAGTATGCTTTGAGAAGTAATAAGAATTTGAAAGGTGAAGAAGTAAAGTAAGAAAAGAATATCTAATTATAAGTTTTCGTAGCAAGCACTAAAATATAAGTTATAATATCCAAAATGTTAGTAATAATGTCATAATTAAGAATCTGTATTCGGTTTGTCAAGATATGCTTGTAGATGAAAGTTAGCATTAGAAAAGTGAAGAAGTAAAGTAAGAAAAGAAGATAGAATTTCAGTTTTAAGGAGTATGCTTTGAGAAGTAATAAGTATTTAGAAAAGTGAAGTAAAGTAAAGTAAGAAAAGAATATCAAATGATAAGTTTTAAGGAGTATGCTTTGAGAAGTAATAAGTATTTTGAAAAGTGAAGAAGTAAAGTAAGAAAAGAAGATAGAATTTCAGTTTTAAGGAGTATGCTTTGAGAAGTAATAAGAATTTGAAAGGTGAAGAAGTAAAGTAAGAAAAGAATATCTAATTATAAGTTTTCGTAGCAAGCACTAAAATATAAGTTATAATATCCAAAATGTTAGTAATAATGTCATAATTAAGAATCTGTATTCGGTTTGTCAAGATATGCTTGTAGATGAAAGTTAGCATTAGAAAAGTGAAGAAGTAAAGTAAGAAAAGAAGATAGAATTTCAGTTTTAAGGAGTATGCTTTGAGAAGTAATAAGTATTTAGAAAAGTGAAGTAAAGTAAAGTAAGAAATGAATATCAAATGATAAGTTTTAAGGAGTATGCTTTGAGAAGTAATAAGTATTTAGAAAAGTGAAGAAGTAAAGTAAGAAAAGAAGATAGAATTTAAGTTTTAAGGAGTTAGCTTTGAGAAGTAATAAGTATTTAGAAAAGTGAAGAAGTAAAGTAAGAAAAGAAGATAGAATTTCAGTTTTAAAGAGTATGCTTTGAGAAGTAATAAGTATTTAGAAAAGTGAAGAAGTAAAGTAAGAAAAGAAGATAGAATTTCAGTTTTAAGGAGTATGCTTTGAGAAGTAATAAGTATTTAGAAAAGTGAAGAAGTAAAGTAAGAAAAGAAGATAGAATTTCAGTTTTAAGGAGTATGCTTTGAGAAGTAATAAGAATTTGAAAGGTGAAGAAGTAAAGTAAGAAAAGAATATCTAATTATAAGTTTTCGTAGCAAGCACTAAAATATAAGTTATAATATCCAAAATGTTAGTAATAATGTCATAATTAAGAATCTGTATTCGGTTTGTCAAGATATGCTTGTAGATGAAAGTTAGCATTAGAAAAGTGAAGAAGTAAAGTAAGAAAAGAAGATAGAATTTCAGTTTTAAGGAGTATGCTTTGAGAAGTAATAAGTATTTAGAAAAGTGAAGTAAAGTAAAGTAAGAAAAGAATATCAAATGATAAGTTTTAAGGAGTATGCTTTGAGAAGTAATAAGTATTTTGAAAAGTGAAGAAGTAAAGTAAGAAAAGAAGATAGAATTTCAGTTTTAAGGAGTATGCTTTGAGAAGTAATAAGAATTTGAAAGGTGAAGAAGTAAAGTAAGAAAAGAATATCTAATTATAAGTTTTCGTAGCAAGCACTAAAATATAAGTTATAATATCCAAAATGTTAGTAATAATGTCATAATTAAGAATCTGTATTCGGTTTGTCAAGATATGCTTGTAGATGAAAGTTAGCATTAGAAAAGTGAAGAAGTAAAGTAAGAAAAGAAGATAGAATTTCAGTTTTAAGGAGTATGCTTTGAGAAGTAATAAGTATTTAGAAAAGTGAAGTAAAGTAAAGTAAGAAATGAATATCAAATGATAAGTTTTAAGGAGTATGCTTTGAGAAGTAATAAGTATTTAGAAAAGTGAAGAAGTAAAGTAAGAAAAGAAGATAGAATTTAAGTTTTAAGGAGTTAGCTTTGAGAAGTAATAAGTATTTAGAAAAGTGAAGAAGTAAAGTAAGAAAAGAAGATAGAATTTCAGTTTTAAAGAGTATGCTTTGAGAAGTAATAAGTATTTAGAAAAGTGAAGAAGTAAAGTAAGAAAAGAAGATAGAATTTCAGTTTTAAGGAGTATGCTTTGAGAAGTAATAAGTATTTAGAAAAGTGAAGAAGTAAAGTAAGAAAAGAAGATAGAATTTCAGTTTTAAGGAGTATGCTTTGAGAAGTAATAAGAATTTGAAAGGTGAAGAAGTAAAGTAAGAAAAGAATATCTAATTATAAGTTTTCGTAGCAAGCACTAAAATATAAGTTATAATATCCAAAATGTTAGTAATAATGTCATAATTAAGAATCTGTATTCGGTTTGTCAAGATATGCTTGTAGATGAAAGTTAGCATTAGAAAAGTGAAGAAGTAAAGTAAGAAAAGAAGATAGAATTTCAGTTTTAAGGAGTATGCTTTGAGAAGTAATAAGTATTTAGAAAAGTGAAGTAAAGTAAAGTAAGAAATGAATATCAAATGATAAGTTTTAAGGAGTATGCTTTGAGAAGTAATAAGTATTTAGAAAAGTGAAGAAGTAAAGTAAGAAAAGAAGATAGAATTTAAGTTTTAAGGAGTTAGCTTTGAGAAGTAATAAGTATTTAGAAAAGTGAAGAAGTAAAGTAAGAAAAGAAGATAGAATTTCAGTTTTAAAGAGTATGCTTTGAGAAGTAATAAGTATTTAGAAAAGTGAAGAAGTAAAGTAAGAAAAGAAGATAGAATTTCAGTTTTAAGGAGTATGCTTTGAGAAGTAATAAGTATTTAGAAAAGTGAAGAAGTAAAGTAAGAAAAGAAGATAGAATTTCAGTTTTAAGGAGTATGCTTTGAGAAGTAATAAGAATTTGAAAGGTGAAGAAGTAAAGTAAGAAAAGAATATCTAATTATAAGTTTTCGTAGCAAGCACTAAAATATAAGTTATAATATCCAAAATGTTAGTAATAATGTCATAATTAAGAATCTGTATTCGGTTTGTCAAGATATGCTTGTAGATGAAAGTTAGCATTAGAAAAGTGAAGAAGTAAAGTAAGAAAAGAAGATAGAATTTCAGTTTTAAGGAGTATGCTTTGAGAAGTAATAAGTATTTAGAAAAGTGAAGTAAAGTAAAGTAAGAAAAGAATATCAAATGATAAGTTTTAAGGAGTATGCTTTGAGAAGTAATAAGTATTTTGAAAAGTGAAGAAGTAAAGTAAGAAAAGAAGATAGAATTTCAGTTTTAAGGAGTATGCTTTGAGAAGTAATAAGAATTTGAAAGGTGAAGAAGTAAAGTAAGAAAAGAATATCTAATTATAAGTTTTCGTAGCAAGCACTAAAATATAAGTTATAATATCCAAAATGTTAGTAATAATGTCATAATTAAGAATCTGTATTCGGTTTGTCAAGATATGCTTGTAGATGAAAGTTAGCATTAGAAAAGTGAAGAAGTAAAGTAAGAAAAGAAGATAGAATTTCAGTTTTAAGGAGTATGCTTTGAGAAGTAATAAGTATTTAGAAAAGTGAAGTAAAGTAAAGTAAGAAATGAATATCAAATGATAAGTTTTAAGGAGTATGCTTTGAGAAGTAATAAGTATTTAGAAAAGTGAAGAAGTAAAGTAAGAAAAGAAGATAGAATTTAAGTTTTAAGGAGTTAGCTTTGAGAAGTAATAAGTATTTAGAAAAGTGAAGAAGTAAAGTAAGAAAAGAAGATAGAATTTCAGTTTTAAAGAGTATGCTTTGAGAAGTAATAAGTATTTAGAAAAGTGAAGAAGTAAAGTAAGAAAAGAAGATAGAATTTCAGTTTTAAGGAGTATGCTTTGAGAAGTAATAAGTATTTAGAAAAGTGAAGAAGTAAAGTAAGAAAAGAAGATAGAATTTCAGTTTTAAGGAGTATGCTTTGAGAAGTAATAAGAATTTGAAAGGTGAAGAAGTAAAGTAAGAAAAGAATATCTAATTATAAGTTTTCGTAGCAAGCACTAAAATATAAGTTATAATATCCAAAATGTTAGTAATAATGTCATAATTAAGAATCTGTATTCGGTTTGTCAAGATATGCTTGTAGATGAAAGTTAGCATTAGAAAAGTGAAGAAGTAAAGTAAGAAAAGAAGATAGAATTTCAGTTTTAAGGAGTATGCTTTGAGAAGTAATAAGTATTTAGAAAAGTGAAGTAAAGTAAAGTAAGAAATGAATATCAAATGATAAGTTTTAAGGAGTATGCTTTGAGAAGTAATAAGTATTTAGAAAAGTGAAGAAGTAAAGTAAGAAAAGAAGATAGAATTTAAGTTTTAAGGAGTTAGCTTTGAGAAGTAATAAGTATTTAGAAAAGTGAAGAAGTAAAGTAAGAAAAGAAGATAGAATTTCAGTTTTAAAGAGTATGCTTTGAGAAGTAATAAGTATTTAGAAAAGTGAAGAAGTAAAGTAAGAAAAGAAGATAGAATTTCAGTTTTAAGGAGTATGCTTTGAGAAGTAATAAGTATTTAGAAAAGTGAAGAAGTAAAGTAAGAAAAGAAGATAGAATTTCAGTTTTAAGGAGTATGCTTTGAGAAGTAATAAGAATTTGAAAGGTGAAGAAGTAAAGTAAGAAAAGAATATCTAATTATAAGTTTTCGTAGCAAGCACTAAAATATAAGTTATAATATCCAAAATGTTAGTAATAATGTCATAATTAAGAATCTGTATTCGGTTTGTCAAGATATGCTTGTAGATGAAAGTTAGCATTAGAAAAGTGAAGAAGTAAAGTAAGAAAAGAAGATAGAATTTCAGTTTTAAGGAGTATGCTTTGAGAAGTAATAAGTATTTAGAAAAGTGAAGTAAAGTAAAGTAAGAAATGAATATCAAATGATAAGTTTTAAGGAGTATGCTTTGAGAAGTAATAAGTATTTAGAAAAGTGAAGAAGTAAAGTAAGAAAAGAAGATAGAATTTAAGTTTTAAGGAGTTAGCTTTGAGAAGTAATAAGTATTTAGAAAAGTGAAGAAGTAAAGTAAGAAAAGAAGATAGAATTTCAGTTTTAAAGAGTATGCTTTGAGAAGTAATAAGTATTTAGAAAAGTGAAGAAGTAAAGTAAGAAAAGAAGATAGAATTTCAGTTTTAAGGAGTATGCTTTGAGAAGTAATAAGTATTTAGAAAAGTGAAGAAGTAAAGTAAGAAAAGAAGATAGAATTTCAGTTTTAAGGAGTATGCTTTGAGAAGTAATAAGAATTTGAAAGGTGAAGAAGTAAAGTAAGAAAAGAATATCTAATTATAAGTTTTCGTAGCAAGCACTAAAATATAAGTTATAATATCCAAAATGTTAGTAATAATGTCATAATTAAGAATCTGTATTCGGTTTGTCAAGATATGCTTGTAGATGAAAGTTAGCATTAGAAAAGTGAAGAAGTAAAGTAAGAAAAGAAGATAGAATTTCAGTTTTAAGGAGTATGCTTTGAGAAGTAATAAGTATTTAGAAAAGTGAAGTAAAGTAAAGTAAGAAATGAATATCAAATGATAAGTTTTAAGGAGTATGCTTTGAGAAGTAATAAGTATTTAGAAAAGTGAAGAAGTAAAGTAAGAAAAGAAGATAGAATTTAAGTTTTAAGGAGTTAGCTTTGAGAAGTAATAAGTATTTAGAAAAGTGAAGAAGTAAAGTAAGAAAAGAAGATAGAATTTCAGTTTTAAAGAGTATGCTTTGAGAAGTAATAAGTATTTAGAAAAGTGAAGAAGTAAAGTAAGAAAAGAAGATAGAATTTCAGTTTTAAGGAGTATGCTTTGAGAAGTAATAAGTATTTAGAAAAGTGAAGAAGTAAAGTAAGAAAAGAAGATAGAATTTCAGTTTTAAGGAGTATGCTTTGAGAAGTAATAAGAATTTGAAAGGTGAAGAAGTAAAGTAAGAAAAGAATATCTAATTATAAGTTTTCGTAGCAAGCACTAAAATATAAGTTATAATATCCAAAATGTTAGTAATAATGTCATAATTAAGAATCTGTATTCGGTTTGTCAAGATATGCTTGTAGATGAAAGTTAGCATTAGAAAAGTGAAGAAGTAAAGTAAGAAAAGAAGATAGAATTTCAGTTTTAAGGAGTATGCTTTGAGAAGTAATAAGTATTTAGAAAAGTGAAGTAAAGTAAAGTAAGAAAAGAATATCAAATGATAAGTTTTAAGGAGTATGCTTTGAGAAGTAATAAGTATTTTGAAAAGTGAAGAAGTAAAGTAAGAAAAGAAGATAGAATTTCAGTTTTAAGGAGTATGCTTTGAGAAGTAATAAGAATTTGAAAGGTGAAGAAGTAAAGTAAGAAAAGAATATCTAATTATAAGTTTTCGTAGCAAGCACTAAAATATAAGTTATAATATCCAAAATGTTAGTAATAATGTCATAATTAAGAATCTGTATTCGGTTTGTCAAGATATGCTTGTAGATGAAAGTTAGCATTAGAAAAGTGAAGAAGTAAAGTAAGAAAAGAAGATAGAATTTCAGTTTTAAGGAGTATGCTTTGAGAAGTAATAAGTATTTAGAAAAGTGAAGTAAAGTAAAGTAAGAAATGAATATCAAATGATAAGTTTTAAGGAGTATGCTTTGAGAAGTAATAAGTATTTAGAAAAGTGAAGAAGTAAAGTAAGAAAAGAAGATAGAATTTAAGTTTTAAGGAGTTAGCTTTGAGAAGTAATAAGTATTTAGAAAAGTGAAGAAGTAAAGTAAGAAAAGAAGATAGAATTTCAGTTTTAAAGAGTATGCTTTGAGAAGTAATAAGTATTTAGAAAAGTGAAGAAGTAAAGTAAGAAAAGAAGATAGAATTTCAGTTTTAAGGAGTATGCTTTGAGAAGTAATAAGTATTTAGAAAAGTGAAGAAGTAAAGTAAGAAAAGAAGATAGAATTTCAGTTTTAAGGAGTATGCTTTGAGAAGTAATAAGAATTTGAAAGGTGAAGAAGTAAAGTAAGAAAAGAATATCTAATTATAAGTTTTCGTAGCAAGCACTAAAATATAAGTTATAATATCCAAAATGTTAGTAATAATGTCATAATTAAGAATCTGTATTCGGTTTGTCAAGATATGCTTGTAGATGAAAGTTAGCATTAGAAAAGTGAAGAAGTAAAGTAAGAAAAGAAGATAGAATTTCAGTTTTAAGGAGTATGCTTTGAGAAGTAATAAGTATTTAGAAAAGTGAAGTAAAGTAAAGTAAGAAAAGAATATCAAATGATAAGTTTTAAGGAGTATGCTTTGAGAAGTAATAAGTATTTTGAAAAGTGAAGAAGTAAAGTAAGAAAAGAAGATAGAATTTCAGTTTTAAGGAGTATGCTTTGAGAAGTAATAAGAATTTGAAAGGTGAAGAAGTAAAGTAAGAAAAGAATATCTAATTATAAGTTTTCGTAGCAAGCACTAAAATATAAGTTATAATATCCAAAATGTTAGTAATAATGTCATAATTAAGAATCTGTATTCGGTTTGTCAAGATATGCTTGTAGATGAAAGTTAGCATTAGAAAAGTGAAGAAGTAAAGTAAGAAAAGAAGATAGAATTTCAGTTTTAAGGAGTATGCTTTGAGAAGTAATAAGTATTTAGAAAAGTGAAGTAAAGTAAAGTAAGAAAAGAATATCAAATGATAAGTTTTAAGGAGTATGCTTTGAGAAGTAATAAGTATTTTGAAAAGTGAAGAAGTAAAGTAAGAAAAGAAGATAGAATTTCAGTTTTAAGGAGTATGCTTTGAGAAGTAATAAGAATTTGAAAGGTGAAGAAGTAAAGTAAGAAAAGAATATCTAATTATAAGTTTTCGTAGCAAGCACTAAAATATAAGTTATAATATCCAAAATGTTAGTAATAATGTCATAATTAAGAATCTGTATTCGGTTTGTCAAGATATGCTTGTAGATGAAAGTTAGCATTAGAAAAGTGAAGAAGTAAAGTAAGAAAAGAAGATAGAATTTCAGTTTTAAGGAGTATGCTTTGAGAAGTAATAAGTATTTAGAAAAGTGAAGTAAAGTAAAGTAAGAAATGAATATCAAATGATAAGTTTTAAGGAGTATGCTTTGAGAAGTAATAAGTATTTAGAAAAGTGAAGAAGTAAAGTAAGAAAAGAAGATAGAATTTAAGTTTTAAGGAGTTAGCTTTGAGAAGTAATAAGTATTTAGAAAAGTGAAGAAGTAAAGTAAGAAAAGAAGATAGAATTTCAGTTTTAAAGAGTATGCTTTGAGAAGTAATAAGTATTTAGAAAAGTGAAGAAGTAAAGTAAGAAAAGAAGATAGAATTTCAGTTTTAAGGAGTATGCTTTGAGAAGTAATAAGTATTTAGAAAAGTGAAGAAGTAAAGTAAGAAAAGAAGATAGAATTTCAGTTTTAAGGAGTATGCTTTGAGAAGTAATAAGAATTTGAAAGGTGAAGAAGTAAAGTAAGAAAAGAATATCTAATTATAAGTTTTCGTAGCAAGCACTAAAATATAAGTTATAATATCCAAAATGTTAGTAATAATGTCATAATTAAGAATCTGTATTCGGTTTGTCAAGATATGCTTGTAGATGAAAGTTAGCATTAGAAAAGTGAAGAAGTAAAGTAAGAAAAGAAGATAGAATTTCAGTTTTAAGGAGTATGCTTTGAGAAGTAATAAGTATTTAGAAAAGTGAAGTAAAGTAAAGTAAGAAATGAATATCAAATGATAAGTTTTAAGGAGTATGCTTTGAGAAGTAATAAGTATTTAGAAAAGTGAAGAAGTAAAGTAAGAAAAGAAGATAGAATTTAAGTTTTAAGGAGTTAGCTTTGAGAAGTAATAAGTATTTAGAAAAGTGAAGAAGTAAAGTAAGAAAAGAAGATAGAATTTCAGTTTTAAAGAGTATGCTTTGAGAAGTAATAAGTATTTAGAAAAGTGAAGAAGTAAAGTAAGAAAAGAAGATAGAATTTCAGTTTTAAGGAGTATGCTTTGAGAAGTAATAAGTATTTAGAAAAGTGAAGAAGTAAAGTAAGAAAAGAAGATAGAATTTCAGTTTTAAGGAGTATGCTTTGAGAAGTAATAAGAATTTGAAAGGTGAAGAAGTAAAGTAAGAAAAGAATATCTAATTATAAGTTTTCGTAGCAAGCACTAAAATATAAGTTATAATATCCAAAATGTTAGTAATAATGTCATAATTAAGAATCTGTATTCGGTTTGTCAAGATATGCTTGTAGATGAAAGTTAGCATTAGAAAAGTGAAGAAGTAAAGTAAGAAAAGAAGATAGAATTTCAGTTTTAAGGAGTATGCTTTGAGAAGTAATAAGTATTTAGAAAAGTGAAGTAAAGTAAAGTAAGAAATGAATATCAAATGATAAGTTTTAAGGAGTATGCTTTGAGAAGTAATAAGTATTTAGAAAAGTGAAGAAGTAAAGTAAGAAAAGAAGATAGAATTTAAGTTTTAAGGAGTTAGCTTTGAGAAGTAATAAGTATTTAGAAAAGTGAAGAAGTAAAGTAAGAAAAGAAGATAGAATTTCAGTTTTAAAGAGTATGCTTTGAGAAGTAATAAGTATTTAGAAAAGTGAAGAAGTAAAGTAAGAAAAGAAGATAGAATTTCAGTTTTAAGGAGTATGCTTTGAGAAGTAATAAGTATTTTGAAAAGTGAAGAAGTAAAGTAAGAAAAGAAGATAGAATTTCAGTTTTAAGGAGTATGCTTTGAGAAGTAATAAGAATTTGAAAGGTGAAGAAGTAAAGTAAGAAAAGAATATCTAATTATAAGTTTTCGTAGCAAGCACTAAAATATAAGTTATAATATCCAAAATGTTAGTAATAATGTCATAATTAAGAATCTGTATTCGGTTTGTCAAGATATGCTTGTAGATGAAAGTTAGCATTAGAAAAGTGAAGAAGTAAAGTAAGAAAAGAAGATAGAATTTCAGTTTTAAGGAGTATGCTTTGAGAAGTAATAAGTATTTAGAAAAGTGAAGTAAAGTAAAGTAAGAAAAGAATATCAAATGATAAGTTTTAAGGAGTATGCTTTGAGAAGTAATAAGTATTTTGAAAAGTGAAGAAGTAAAGTAAGAAAAGAAGATAGAATTTCAGTTTTAAGGAGTATGCTTTGAGAAGTAATAAGAATTTGAAAGGTGAAGAAGTAAAGTAAGAAAAGAATATCTAATTATAAGTTTTCGTAGCAAGCACTAAAATATAAGTTATAATATCCAAAATGTTAGTAATAATGTCATAATTAAGAATCTGTATTCGGTTTGTCAAGATATGCTTGTAGATGAAAGTTAGCATTAGAAAAGTGAAGAAGTAAAGTAAGAAAAGAAGATAGAATTTCAGTTTTAAGGAGTATGCTTTGAGAAGTAATAAGTATTTAGAAAAGTGAAGTAAAGTAAAGTAAGAAATGAATATCAAATGATAAGTTTTAAGGAGTATGCTTTGAGAAGTAATAAGTATTTAGAAAAGTGAAGAAGTAAAGTAAGAAAAGAAGATAGAATTTAAGTTTTAAGGAGTTAGCTTTGAGAAGTAATAAGTATTTAGAAAAGTGAAGAAGTAAAGTAAGAAAAGAAGATAGAATTTCAGTTTTAAAGAGTATGCTTTGAGAAGTAATAAGTATTTAGAAAAGTGAAGAAGTAAAGTAAGAAAAGAAGATAGAATTTCAGTTTTAAGGAGTATGCTTTGAGAAGTAATAAGTATTTAGAAAAGTGAAGAAGTAAAGTAAGAAAAGAAGATAGAATTTCAGTTTTAAGGAGTATGCTTTGAGAAGTAATAAGAATTTGAAAGGTGAAGAAGTAAAGTAAGAAAAGAATATCTAATTATAAGTTTTCGTAGCAAGCACTAAAATATAAGTTATAATATCCAAAATGTTAGTAATAATGTCATAATTAAGAATCTGTATTCGGTTTGTCAAGATATGCTTGTAGATGAAAGTTAGCATTAGAAAAGTGAAGAAGTAAAGTAAGAAAAGAAGATAGAATTTCAGTTTTAAGGAGTATGCTTTGAGAAGTAATAAGTATTTAGAAAAGTGAAGTAAAGTAAAGTAAGAAAAGAATATCAAATGATAAGTTTTAAGGAGTATGCTTTGAGAAGTAATAAGTATTTTGAAAAGTGAAGAAGTAAAGTAAGAAAAGAAGATAGAATTTCAGTTTTAAGGAGTATGCTTTGAGAAGTAATAAGAATTTGAAAGGTGAAGAAGTAAAGTAAGAAAAGAATATCTAATTATAAGTTTTCGTAGCAAGCACTAAAATATAAGTTATAATATCCAAAATGTTAGTAATAATGTCATAATTAAGAATCTGTATTCGGTTTGTCAAGATATGCTTGTAGATGAAAGTTAGCATTAGAAAAGTGAAGAAGTAAAGTAAGAAAAGAAGATAGAATTTCAGTTTTAAGGAGTATGCTTTGAGAAGTAATAAGTATTTAGAAAAGTGAAGTAAAGTAAAGTAAGAAATGAATATCAAAATGATAAGTTTTAAGGAGTATGCTTTGAGAAGTAATAAGTATTTAGAAAAGTGAAGAAGTAAAGTAAGAAAAGAAGATAGAATTTAAGTTTTAAGGAGTTAGCTTTGAGAAGTAATAAGTATTTAGAAAAGTGAAGAAGTAAAGTAAGAAAAGAAGATAGAATTTCAGTTTTAAAGAGTATGCTTTGAGAAGTAATAAGTATTTAGAAAAGTGAAGAAGTAAAGTAAGAAAAGAAGATAGAATTTCAGTTTTAAGGAGTATGCTTTGAGAAGTAATAAGTATTTAGAAAAGTGAAGAAGTAAAGTAAGAAAAGAAGATAGAATTTCAGTTTTAAGGAGTATGCTTTGAGAAGTAATAAGAATTTGAAAGGTGAAGAAGTAAAGTAAGAAAAGAATATCTAATTATAAGTTTTCGTAGCAAGCACTAAAATATAAGTTATAATATCCAAAATGTTAGTAATAATGTCATAATTAAGAATCTGTATTCGGTTTGTCAAGATATGCTTGTAGATGAAAGTTAGCATTAGAAAAGTGAAGAAGTAAAGTAAGAAAAGAAGATAGAATTTCAGTTTTAAGGAGTATGCTTTGAGAAGTAATAAGTATTTAGAAAAGTGAAGTAAAGTAAAGTAAGAAATGAATATCAAATGATAAGTTTTAAGGAGTATGCTTTGAGAAGTAATAAGTATTTAGAAAAGTGAAGAAGTAAAGTAAGAAAAGAAGATAGAATTTAAGTTTTAAGGAGTTAGCTTTGAGAAGTAATAAGTATTTAGAAAAGTGAAGAAGTAAAGTAAGAAAAGAAGATAGAATTTCAGTTTTAAAGAGTATGCTTTGAGAAGTAATAAGTATTTAGAAAAGTGAAGAAGTAAAGTAAGAAAAGAAGATAGAATTTCAGTTTTAAGGAGTATGCTTTGAGAAGTAATAAGTATTTAGAAAAGTGAAGAAGTAAAGTAAGAAAAGAAGATAGAATTTCAGTTTTAAGGAGTATGCTTTGAGAAGTAATAAGAATTTGAAAGGTGAAGAAGTAAAGTAAGAAAAGAATATCTAATTATAAGTTTTCGTAGCAAGCACTAAAATATAAGTTATAATATCCAAAATGTTAGTAATAATGTCATAATTAAGAATCTGTATTCGGTTTGTCAAGATATGCTTGTAGATGAAAGTTTAGCATTAGAAAAGTGAAGAAGTAAAGTAAGAAAAGAAGATAGAATTTCAGTTTTAAGGAGTATGCTTTGAGAAGTAATAAGTATTTAGAAAAGTGAAGTAAAGTAAAGTAAGAAAAGAATATCAAATGATAAGTTTTAAGGAGTATGCTTTGAGAAGTAATAAGTATTTTGAAAAGTGAAGAAGTAAAGTAAGAAAAGAAGATAGAATTTCAGTTTTAAGGAGTATGCTTTGAGAAGTAATAAGAATTTGAAAGGTGAAGAAGTAAAGTAAGAAAAGAATATCTAATTATAAGTTTTCGTAGCAAGCACTAAAATATAAGTTATAATATCCAAAATGTTAGTAATAATGTCATAATTAAGAATCTGTATTCGGTTTGTCAAGATATGCTTGTAGATGAAAGTTAGCATTAGAAAAGTGAAGAAGTAAAGTAAGAAAAGAAGATAGAATTTCAGTTTTAAGGAGTATGCTTTGAGAAGTAATAAGTATTTAGAAAAGTGAAGTAAAGTAAAGTAAGAAAAGAATATCAAATGATAAGTTTTAAGGAGTATGCTTTGAGAAGTAATAAGTATTTTGAAAAGTGAAGAAGTAAAGTAAGAAAAGAAGATAGAATTTCAGTTTTAAGGAGTATGCTTTGAGAAGTAATAAGAATTTGAAAGGTGAAGAAGTAAAGTAAGAAAAGAAGATAGAATTTTCAGTTTTAAGGAGTATGCTTTGAGAAGTAATAAGAATTTGAAAGGTGAAGAAGTAAAGTAAGAAAAGAATATCTAATTATAAGTTTTCGTAGCAAGCACTAAAATATAAGTTATAATATCCAAAATGTTAGTAATAATGTCATAATTAAGAATCTGTATTCGGTTTGTCAAGATATGCTTGTAGATGAAAGTTAGCATTAGAAAAGTGAAGAAGTAAAGTAAGAAAAGAAGATAGAATTTCAGTTTTAAGGAGTATGCTTTGAGAAGTAATAAGTATTTAGAAAAGTGAAGTAAAGTAAAGTAAGAAAAGAATATCAAATGATAAGTTTTAAGGAGTATGCTTTGAGAAGTAATAAGTATTTTGAAAAGTGAAGAAGTAAAGTAAGAAAAGAAGATAGAATTTCAGTTTTAAGGAGTATGCTTTGAGAAGTAATAAGAATTTGAAAGGTGAAGAAGTAAAGTAAGAAAAGAATATCTAATTATAAGTTTTCGTAGCAAGCACTAAAATATAAGTTATAATATCCAAAATGTTAGTAATAATGTCATAATTAAGAATCTGTATTCGGTTTGTCAAGATATGCTTGTAGATGAAAGTTAGCATTAGAAAAGTGAAGAAGTAAAGTAAGAAAAGAAGATAGAATTTCAGTTTTAAGGAGTATGCTTTGAGAAGTAATAAGTATTTAGAAAAGTGAAGTAAAGTAAAGTAAGAAATGAATATCAAATGATAAGTTTTAAGGAGTATGCTTTGAGAAGTAATAAGTATTTAGAAAAGTGAAGAAGTAAAGTAAGAAAAGAAGATAGAATTTAAGTTTTAAGGAGTTAGCTTTGAGAAGTAATAAGTATTTAGAAAAGTGAAGAAGTAAAGTAAGAAAAGAAGATAGAATTTCAGTTTTAAAGAGTATGCTTTGAGAAGTAATAAGTATTTAGAAAAGTGAAGAAGTAAAGTAAGAAAAGAAGATAGAATTTCAGTTTTAAGGAGTATGCTTTGAGAAGTAATAAGTATTTAGAAAAGTGAAGAAGTAAAGTAAGAAAAGAAGATAGAATTTCAGTTTTAAGGAGTATGCTTTGAGAAGTAATAAGAATTTGAAAGGTGAAGAAGTAAAGTAAGAAAAGAATATCTAATTATAAGTTTTCGTAGCAAGCACTAAAATATAAGTTATAATATCCAAAAATGTTAGTAATAATGTCATAATTAAGAATCTGTATTCGGTTTGTCAAGATATGCTTGTAGATGAAAGTTAGCATTAGAAAAGTGAAGAAGTAAAGTAAGAAAAGAAGATAGAATTTCAGTTTTAAGGAGTATGCTTTGAGAAGTAATAAGTATTTAGAAAAGTGAAGTAAAGTAAAGTAAGAAAAGAATATCAAATGATAAGTTTTTAAGGAGTATGCTTTGAGAAGTAATAAGTATTTTGAAAAGTGAAGAAGTAAAGTAAGAAAAGAAGATAGAATTTCAGTTTTAAGGAGTATGCTTTGAGAAGTAATAAGTATTTAGAAAAGTGAAGTAAAGTAAAGTAAGAAAAGAATATCAAATGATAAGTTTTAAGGAGTATGCTTTGAGAAGTAATAAGTATTTTGAAAAGTGAAGAAGTAAAGTAAGAAAAGAAGATAGAATTTCAGTTTTAAGGAGTATGCTTTGAGAAGTAATAAGTATTTAGAAAAGTGAAGTAAAGTAAAGTAAGAAAAGAATATCAAATGATAAGTTTTAAGGAGTATGCTTTGAGAAGTAATAAGTATTTTGAAAAGTGAAGAAGTAAAGTAAGAAAAGAAGATAGAATTTCAGTTTTAAGGAGTATGCTTTGAGAAGTAATAAGAATTTGAAAGGTGAAGAAGTAAAGTAAGAAAAGAAGATAGAATTTCAGTTTTAAGGAGTATGCTTTGAGAAGTAATAAGAATTTGAAAGGTGAAGAAGTAAAGTAAGAAAAGAATATCTAATTATAAGTTTTCGTAGCAAGCACTAAAATATAAGTTATAATATCCAAAATGTTAGTAATAAATGTCATAATTAAGAATCTGTATTCGGTTTGTCAAGATATGCTTGTAGATGAAAGTTAGCATTAGAAAAGTGAAGAAGTAAAGTAAGAAAAGAAGATAGAATTTCAGTTTTAAGGAGTATGCTTTGAGAAGTAATAAGTATTTAGAAAAGTGAAGTAAAGTAAAGTAAGAAAAGAATATCAAATGATAAGTTTTAAGGAGTATGCTTTGAGAAGTAATAAGTATTTTGAAAAGTGAAGAAGTAAAGTAAGAAAAGAAGATAGAATTTCAGTTTTAAGGAGTATGCTTTGAGAAGTAATAAGAATTTGAAAGGTGAAGAAGTAAAGTAAGAAAAGAATATCTAATTATAAGTTTTCGTAGCAAGCACTAAAATATAAGTTATAATATCCAAAATGTTAGTAATAATGTCATAATTAAGAATCTGTATTCGGTTTGTCAAGATATGCTTGTAGATGAAAGTTAGCATTAGAAAAGTGAAGAAGTAAAGTAAGAAAAGAAGATAGAATTTCAGTTTAAGGAGTATGCTTTGAGAAGTAATAAGTATTTAGAAAAGTGAAGTAAAGTAAAGTAAGAAATGAATATCAAATGATAAGTTTTAAGGAGTATGCTTTGAGAAGTAATAAGTATTTAGAAAAGTGAAGAAGTAAAGTAAGAAAAGAAGATAGAATTTAAGTTTTAAGGAGTTAGCTTTGAGAAGTAATAAGTATTTAGAAAAGTGAAGAAGTAAAGTAAGAAAAGAAGATAGAATTTCAGTTTTAAAAGAGTATGCTTTGAGAAGTAATAAGTATTTAGAAAAGTGAAGAAGTAAAGTAAGAAAAGAAGATAGAATTTCAGTTTTAAGGAGTATGCTTTGAGAAGTAATAAGTATTTAGAAAAGTGAAGAAGTAAAGTAAGAAAAGAAGATAGAATTTCAGTTTTAAGGAGTATGCTTTGAGAAGTAATAAGAATTTGAAAGGTGAAGAAGTAAAGTAAGAAAAGAATATCTAATTATAAGTTTTCGTAGCAAGCACTAAAATATAAGTTATAATATCCAAAATGTTAGTAATAATGTCATAATTAAGAATCTGTATTCGGTTTGTCAAGATATGCTTGTAGATGAAAGTTAGCATTAGAAAAGTGAAGAAGTAAAGTAAGAAAAGAAGATAGAATTTCAGTTTTAAGGAGTATGCTTTGAGAAGTAATAAGTATTTAGAAAAGTGAAGTAAAGTAAAGTAAGAAAAGAATATCAAATGATAAGTTTTAAGGAGTATGCTTTGAGAAGTAATAAGTATTTTGAAAAGTGAAGAAGTAAAGTAAGAAAAGAAGATAGAATTTCAGTTTTAAGGAGTATGCTTTGAGAAGTAATAAGAATTTGAAAGGTGAAGAAGTAAAGTAAGAAAAGAATATCTAATTATAAGTTTTCGTAGCAAGCACTAAAATATAAGTTATAATATCCAAAATGTTAGTAATAATGTCATAATTAAGAATCTGTATTCGGTTTGTCAAGATATGCTTGTAGATGAAAGTTAGCATTAGAAAAGTGAAGAAGTAAAGTAAGAAAAGAAGATAGAATTTCAGTTTTAAGGAGTATGCTTTGAGAAGTAATAAGTATTTAGAAAAGTGAAGTAAAGTAAAGTAAGAAAAGAATATCAAATGATAAGTTTTAAGGAGTATGCTTTGAGAAGTAATAAGTATTTTGAAAAGTGAAGAAGTAAAGTAAGAAAAGAAGATAGAATTTCAGTTTTAAGGAGTATGCTTTGAGAAGTAATAAGAATTTGAAAGGTGAAGAAGTAAAGTAAGAAAAGAATATCTAATTATAAGTTTTCGTAGCAAGCACTAAAATATAAGTTATAAATATCCAAAATGTTAGTAATAATGTCATAATTAAGAATCTGTATTCGGTTTGTCAAGATATGCTTGTAGATGAAAGTTAGCATTAGAAAAGTGAAGAAGTAAAGTAAGAAAAGAAGATAGAATTTCAGTTTTAAGGAGTATGCTTTGAGAAGTAATAAGTATTTAGAAAAGTGAAGTAAAGTAAAGTAAGAAAAGAATATCAAATGATAAGTTTTAAGGAGTATGCTTTGAGAAGTAATAAGTATTTTGAAAAGTGAAGAAGTAAAGTAAGAAAAGAAGATAGAATTTCAGTTTTAAGGAGTATGCTTTGAGAAGTAATAAGTATTTTGAAAAGTGAAGAAGTAAAGTAAGAAAAGAAGATAGAATTTCAGTTTTAAGGAGTATGCTTTGAGAAGTAATAAGAATTTGAAAGGTGAAGAAGTAAAGTAAGAAAAGAATATCTAATTATAAGTTTTCGTAGCAAGCACTAAAATATAAGTTATAATATCCAAAATGTTAGTAATAATGTCATAATTAAGAATCTGTATTCGGTTTGTCAAGATATGCTTGTAGATGAAAGTTAGCATTAGAAAAGTGAAGAAGTAAAGTAAGAAAAGAAGATAGAATTTCAGTTTTAAGGAGTATGCTTTGAGAAGTAATAAGTATTTAGAAAAGTGAAGTAAAGTAAAGTAAGAAATGAATATCAAATGATAAGTTTTAAGGAGTATGCTTTGAGAAGTAATAAGTATTTAGAAAAGTGAAGTAAAGTAAAGTAAGAAATGAATATCAAATGATAAGTTTTAAGGAGTATGCTTTGAGAAGTAATAAGTATTTAGAAAAGTGAAGAAGTAAAGTAAGAAAGAAGATAGAATTTAAGTTTTAAGGAGTTAGCTTTGAGAAGTAATAAGTATTTAGAAAAGTGAAGAAGTAAAGTAAGAAAAGAAGATAGAATTTCAGTTTTAAAGAGTATGCTTTGAGAAGTAATAAGTATTTAGAAAAGTGAAGAAGTAAAGTAAGAAAAGAAGATAGAATTTCAGTTTTAAGGAGTATGCTTTGAGAAGTAATAAGTATTTAGAAAAGTGAAGTAAAGTAAAGTAAGAAAAGAATATCAAATGATAAGTTTTAAGGAGTATGCTTTGAGAAGTAATAAGTATTTTGAAAAGTGAAGAAGTAAAGTAAGAAAAGAAGATAGAATTTCAGTTTTAAGGAGTATGCTTTGAGAAGTAATAAGAATTTGAAAGGTGAAGAAGTAAAGTAAGAAAAGAATATCTAATTATAAGTTTTCGTAGCAAGCACTAAAATATAAGTTATAATATCCAAAATGTTAGTAATAATGTCATAATTAAGAATCTGTATTCGGTTTGTCAAGATATGCTTGTAGATGAAAGTTAGCATTAGAAAAGTGAAGAAGTAAAGTAAGAAAAGAAGATAGAATTTCAGTTTTAAGGAGTATGCTTTGAGAAGTAATAAGTATTTAGAAAAGTGAAGTAAAGTAAAGTAAGAAAAGAATATCAAATGATAAGTTTTTAAGGAGTATGCTTTGAGAAGTAATAAGTATTTTGAAAAGTGAAGTAAAGTAAAGTAAGAAATGAATATCAAATGATAAGTTTTAAGGAGTATGCTTTGAGAAGTAATAAGTATTTAGAAAAGTGAAGAAGTAAAGTAAGAAAAGAAGATAGAATTTAAGTTTTAAGGAGTTAGCTTTGAGAAGTAATAAGTATTTAGAAAAGTGAAGAAGTAAAGTAAGAAAAGAAGATAGAATTTCAGTTTTAAAGAGTATGCTTTGAGAAGTAATAAGTATTTAGAAAAGTGAAGAAGTAAAGTAAGAAAAGAAGATAGAATTTCAGTTTTAAGGAGTATGCTTTGAGAAGTAATAAGTATTTAGAAAAGTGAAGTAAAAGTAAAGTAAGAAAAGAATATCAAATGATAAGTTTTAAGGAGTATGCTTTGAGAAGTAATAAGTATTTTGAAAAGTGAAGAAGTAAAGTAAGAAAAGAAGATAGAATTTCAGTTTTAAGGAGTATGCTTTGAGAAGTAATAAGAATTTGAAAGGTGAAGAAGTAAAGTAAGAAAAGAATATCTAATTATAAGTTTTCGTAGCAAGCACTAAAATATAAGTTATAATATCCAAATGTTAGTAATAATGTCATAATTAAGAATCTGTATTCGGTTTGTCAAGATATGCTTGTAGATGAAAGTTAGCATTAGAAAAGTGAAGAAGTAAAGTAAGAAAAGAAGATAGAATTTCAGTTTTAAGGAGTATGCTTTGAGAAGTAATAAGTATTTAGAAAAGTGAAGTAAAGTAAAGTAAGAAAAAGAATATCAAATGATAAGTTTTAAGGAGTATGCTTTGAGAAGTAATAAGTATTTTGAAAAGTGAAGAAGTAAAGTAAGAAAAGAAGATAGAATTTCAGTTTTAAGGAGTATGCTTTGAGAAGTAATAAGAATTTGAAAGGTGAAGAAGTAAAGTAAGAAAAGAAGATAGAATTTCAGTTTTAAGGAGTATGCTTTGAGAAGTAATAAGAAATTTGAAAGGTGAAGAAGTAAAAGTAAGAAAAAGAATATCTAATTATAAGTTTTCGTAGCAAGCAC
>CAMPDV010004859.1:0-31414 GCA_946699065.1 Loxodes magnus
GTAATTTTTAAAGTAAAAAAAAAACATTGTTTTTGATATGTTTTGAAGTGAGAATACGAAATTTTAATACCAGAGTGAGTTAACAATGTATGAAAAATAGTTGAGTAATTTTTAAAGTAAAAAAAAACATTGTTTTTGATATGTTTTGAAGTGAGAATACGAAATTTTAATACCAGAGTGAGTTAACAATGTATGAAAAATAGTTGAGTAATTTTTAAAGTAAAAAAAAACATTGTTTTTGATATGTTTTGTAGTGAGAATACGAAATTTTAATACCAGAGTGAGTTAACAATGTATGAAAAATAGTTGTGTAATTTTTTAAAGTAAAAAAAAACATTGTTTTTGATATGTTTTGAAGTGAGAATACGAAATTTTAATACCAGAGTGAGTTAACAATGTATGAAAAATAGTTGTTGTAATTTTTAAAGTAAAAAAAAACATTGTTTTTGATATGTTTTGAAGTGAGAAATTAAAATTTTAATACCAGAGTGAGTTAACAATGTATGAAAAATAGTTGTGTAATTTTTTAAAGTAAAAAAAAACATTGTTTTTGATATGTTTTGAAGTGAGAATACGAAATTTTAATACCAGAGTGAGTTAACAATGTATGAAAAATAGTTGAGTAATTTTTAAAGTAAAAAAAAACATTGTTTTTGATATGTTTTGAAGTGAGAATACGAAATTTTAATACCAGAGTGAGTTAACAATGTATGAAAAATAGTTGTGTAATTTTTAAAGTAAAAAAAAACATTGTTTTTGATATGTTTTGAAGTGAGAATACGAAATTTTAATACCAGAGTGAGTTAACAATGTATGAAAAATAGTTGAGTAATTTTTTAAAGTAAAAAAAAACATTGTTTTTGATATGTTTTGTAGTGAGAATACGAAATTTTAATACCAGAGTGAGTTAACAATGTATGAAAAATAGTTGAGTAATTTTTAAAGTCAAAAAAAACATTGTTTTTGATATGTTTTGTAGTGAGAATACGAAATTTTAATACCAGAGTGAGTTAACAATGTATGAAAAATAGTTGTGTAATTTTTAAAGTAAAAAAAAACATTGTTTTTGATATGTTTTGAAGTGAGAATACGAAATTTTAATACCAGAGTGAGTTAACAATGTATGAAAAAATAGTTGTGTAATTTTTAAAGTAAAAAAAAACATTGTTTTTGATATGTTTTGAAGTGAGAAATTAAAATTTTAATACCAGAGTGAGTTAACAATGTATGAAAAATAGTTGAGTAATTTTTAAAGTAAAAAAAAACATTGTTTTTTGATATGTTTTGAAGTGAGAAATTAAAATTTTAATACCAGAGTGAGTTAACAATGTATGAAAAATAGTTGAGTAATTTTTAAAGTAAAAAAAAACATTGTTTTTGATATGTTTTGAAGTGAGAATACGAAATTTTAATACCAGAGTGAGTTAACAATGTATGAAAAATAGTTGTGTAATTTTTAAAGTAAAAAAAAACATTGTTTTTGATATGTTTTGAAGTGAGAATACGAAATTTTAATACCAGAGTGAGTTAACAATGTATGAAAAATAGTTGAGTAATTTTTTAAAGTAAAAAAAAACATTGTTTTTGATATGTTTTGTAGTGAGAATACGAAATTTTAATACCAGAGTGAGTTAACATTGTATGAAAAATAGTTGAGTAATTTTTAAAGTAAAAAAAAACATTGTTTTTGATATGTTTTGTAGTGAGAATACGAAATTTTAATACCAGAGTGAGTTAACAATGTATGAAAAATAGTTGTGTAATTTTTAAAGTAAAAAAAAACATTGTTTTTGATATGTTTTGAAGTGAGAATACGAAATTTTAATACCAGAGTGAGTTAACAATGTATGAAAAATAGTTGTGTAATTTTTAAAGTAAAAAAAAACATTGTTTTTGATATGTTTTGAAGTGAGAATACGAAATTTTTAATACCAGAGTGAGTAACAATGTATGAAAAATAGTTGAGTAATTTTTTAAAGTAAAAAAAAACATTGTTTTTGATATGTTTTGTAGTGAGAATACGAAATTTTAATACCAGAGTGAGTTAACAATGTATGAAAAATAGTTGAGTAATTTTTAAAGTAAAAAAAAACATTGTTTTTGATATGTTTTGTAGTGAGAATACGAAATTTTAATACCAGAGTGAGTTAACAATGTATGAAAAATAGTTGTGTAATTTTTAAAGTAAAAAAAAACATTGTTTTTGATATGTTTTGAAGTGAGAATACGAAATTTTAATACCAGAGTGAGTTAACAATGTATGAAAAATAGTTGTGTAATTTTTAAAGTAAAAAAAAACATTGTTTTTGATATGTTTTGAAGTGAGAAATTAAAATTTTAATACCAGAGTGAGTTAACAATGTATGAAAAATAGTTGAGTAATTTTTAAAGTAAAAAAAAACATTGTTTTTGATATGTTTTGAAGTGAGAAATTAAAATTTTAATACCAGAGTGAGTTAACAATGTATGAAAAATAGTTGAGTAATTTTTAAAGTAAAAAAAAACATTGTTTTTGATATGTTTTGAAGTGAGAATACGAAATTTTAATACCAGAGTGAGTTAACAATGTATGAAAAATAGTTGTGTAATTTTTAAAGTAAAAAAAAACATTGTTTTTGATATGTTTTGAAGTGAGAATACGAAATTTTAATACCAGAGTGAGTTAACAATGTATGAAAAATAGTTGAGTAATTTTTAAAGTAAAAAAAAAACATTGTTTTTTGATATGTTTTGTAGTGAGAAAACGAAATTTTAATACCAGAGTGAGTTAACAATGTATGAAAAATAGTTGAGTAATTTTTAAAGTAAAAAAAAACATTGTTTTTGATATGTTTTGTAGTGAGAATACGAAATTTTAATACCAGAGTGAGTTAACAATGTATGAAAAAATAGTTGTGTAATTTTTAAAGTAAAAAAAAACATTGTTTTTGATATGTTTTGAAGTGAGAATACGAAATTTTAATACCAGAGTGAGTTAACAATGTATGAAAAATAGTTGTGTAATTTTTAAAGTAAAAAAAAACATTGTTTTTGATATGTTTTGAAGTGAGAAATTAAAATTTTAATACCAGAGTGAGTTAACAATGTATGAAAAATAGTTGAGTAATTTTTAAAGTAAAAAAAAAACATTGTTTTTGATATGTTTTGAAGTGAGAAATTAAAATTTTAATACCAGAGTGAGTTAACAATGTATGAAAAATAGTTGAGTAATTTTTAAAGTAAAAAAAAACATTGTTTTTGATATGTTTTGAAGTGAGAATACGAAAATTTTAATACCAGAGTGAGTTAACAATGTATGAAAAATAGTTGTGTAATTTTTAAAGTAAAAAAAAACATTGTTTTTGATATGTTTTGAAGTGAGAATACGAAATTTTAATACCAGAGTGAGTTAACAATGTATGAAAAATAGTTGAGTAATTTTTAAAGTAAAAAAAAAACATTGTTTTTGATATGTTTTGAAGTGAGAATACGAAATTTTAATACCAGAGTGAGTTAACAATGTATGAAAAATAGTTGTGTAATTTTTAAAGTAAAAAAAAACATTGTTTTTGATATGTTTTGAAGTGAGAATACGAAATTTTAATACCAGAGTGAGTTAACAATGTATGAAAAATAGTTGTGTAATTTTTAAAGTAAAAAAAAACATTGTTTTTGATATGTTTTGAAGTGAGAATACGAAATTTTAATACCAGAGTGAGTTAACAATGTATGAAAAATAGTTGTGTAATTTTTAAAGTAAAAAAAAACATTGTTTTTGATATGTTTTGAAGTGAGAATACGAAATTTTAATACCAGAGTGAGTTAACAATGTATGAAAAATAGTTGTGTAATTTTTAAAGTAAAAAAAAACATTGTTTTTGATATGTTTTGAAGTGAGAAATTAAAATTTTAATACCAGAGTGAGTTAACAATGTATGAAAAATAGTTGAGTAATTTTTAAAGTAAAAAAAAACATTGTTTTTGATATGTTTTGAAGTGAGAAATTAAAATTTTAATACCAGAGTGAGTTAACAATGTATGAAAAATAGTTGAGTAATTTTTAAAGTAAAAAAAAACATTGTTTTTGATATGTTTTGAAGTGAGAAATTAAAATTTTAATACCAGAGTGAGTTAACAATGTATGAAAAATAGTTGAGTAATTTTTAAAGTAAAAAAAAACATTGTTTTTGATATGTTTTGAAGTGAGAATACGAAATTTTAATACCAGAGTGAGTTAACAATGTATGAAAAATAGTTGTGTAATTTTTAAAGTAAAAAAAAAACATTGTTTTTGATATGTTTTGAAGTGAGAATACGAAATTTTAATACCAGAGTGAGTTAACAATGTATGAAAAATAGTTGAGTAATTTTTAAAGTAAAAAAAAACATAGTTTTTGATATGTTTTGAAGTGAGAATACGAAATTTTAATACCAGAGTGAGTTAACAATGTATGAAAAATAGTTGAGTAATTTTTAAAGTAAAAAAAAACATTGTTTTTGATATGTTTTGTAGTGAGAATACGAAATTTTAATACCAGAGTGAGTTAACAATGTATGAAAAATAGTTGTGTAATTTTTAAAGTAAAAAAAAACATTGTTTTTGATATGTTTTGAAGTGAGAATACGAAATTTTAATACCAGAGTGAGTTAACAATGTATGAAAAATAGTTGAGTAATTTTTAAAGTAAAAAAAAACATTGTTTTTGATATGTTTTGAAGTGAGAAATTAAAATTTTAATACCAGAGTGAGTTAACAATGTATGAAAAATAGTTGAGTAATTTTTAAAGTAAAAAAAAAACATTGTTTTTGATATGTTTTGAAGTGAGAATACGAAATTTTAATACCAGAGTGAGTTAACAATGTATGAAAAATAGTTGTGTAATTTTTAAAGTAAAAAAAAACATTGTTTTTGATATGTTTTGAAGTGAGAATACGAAATTTTAATACCAGAGTGAGTTAACAATGTATGAAAAATAGTTGAGTAATTTTTAAAGTAAAAAAAAACATTGTTTTTGATATGTTTTGAAGTGAGAATACGAAATTTTAATACCAGAGTGAGTTAACAATGTATGAAAAATAGTTGTGTAATTTTTAAAGTAAAAAAAAACATTGTTTTTGATATGTTTTGAAGTGAGAATACGAAATTTTAATACCAGAGTGAGTTAACAATGTATGAAAAATAGTTGTGTAATTTTTAAAGTAAAAAAAAACATTGTTTTTGATATGTTTTGAAGTGAGAATACGAAATTTTAATACCAGAGTGAGTTAACAATGTATGAAAAATAGTTGTGTAATTTTTAAAGTAAAAAAAAACATTGTTTTTGATATGTTTTGAAGTGAGAATACGAAATTTTAATACCAGAGTGAGTTAACAATGTATGAAAAATAGTTGTGTAATTTTTAAAGTAAAAAAAAACATTGTTTTTGATATGTTTTGAAGTGAGAAATTAAAATTTTAATACCAGAGTGAGTTAACAATGTATGAAAAATAGTTGAGTAATTTTTAAAGTAAAAAAAAAACATTGTTTTTGATATGTTTTGAAGTGAGAATACGAAATTTTAATACCAGAGTGAGTTAACAATGTATGAAAAATAGTTGTGTAATTTTTAAAGTAAAAAAAAACATTGTTTTTGATATGTTTTGAAGTGAGAAATTAAAATTTTAATACCAGAGTGAGTTAACAATGTATGAAAAATAGTTGTGTAATTTTTAAAGTAAAAAAAACATTGTTTTTGATATGTATTGAAGTGAGAATACGAAATTTTAATACCAGAGTGAGTTAACAATGTATGAAAAATAGTTGAGTAATTTTTAAAGTAAAAAAAAACATTGTTTTTGATATGTTTTGAAGTGAGAATACGAAATTTTAATACCAGAGTGAGTTAACAATGTATGAAAAATAGTTGTGTAATTTTTAAAGTAAAAAAAAACATTGTTTTTGATATGTTTTGAAGTGAGAATACGAAATTTTAATACCAGAGTGAGTTAACAATGTATGAAAAATAGTTGTGTAATTTTTAAAGTAAAAAAAAACATTGTTTTTGATATGTTTTGAAGTGAGAAATTAAAATTTTAATACCAGAGTGAGTTAACAATGTATGAAAAATAGTTGAGTAATTTTTAAAGTAAAAAAAAACATTGTTTTTGATATGTTTTGAAGTGAGAATACGAAATTTTAATACCAGAGGAGTTAACAATGTATGAAAAATAGTTGTGTAATTTTTAAAGTAAAAAAAAACATTGTTTTTGATATGTTTTGAAGTGAGAATACGAAATTTTAATACCAGAGTGAGTTAACAATGTATGAAAAATAGTTGTGTAATTTTTAAAGTAAAAAAAAACATTGTTTTTGATATGTTTTGAAGTGAGAATACGAAATTTTAATACCAGAGTGAGTTAACAATGTATGAAAAATAGTTGAGTAATTTTTAAAGTAAAAAAAAACATTGTTTTTGATATGTTTTGAAGTGAGAATACGAAATTTTAATACCAGAGTGAGTTAACAATGTATGAAAAATAGTTGTGTAATTTTTAAAGTAAAAAAAAAACATTGTTTTTGATATGTTTTGAAGTGAGAATACGAAATTTTAATACCAGAGTGAGTTAACAATGTATGAAAAATAGTTGAGTAATTTTTAAAGTAAAAAAAAAACATTGTTTTTGATATGTTTTGAAGTGAGAATACGAAATTTTAATACCAGAGTGAGTTAACAATGTATGAAAAATAGTTGTGTAATTTTTAAAGTAAAAAAAAACATTGTTTTTGATATGTTTTGAAGTGAGAATACGAAATTTTAATACCAGAGTGAGTTAACAATGTATGAAAAATAGTTGTGTAATTTTTAAAGTAAAAAAAAACATTGTTTTTGATATGTTTTGAAGTGAGAAATTAAAATTTTAATACCAGAGTGAGTTAACAATGTATGAAAAATAGTTGAGTAATTTTTAAAGTAAAAAAAACATTGTTTTTGATATGTATTGAAGTGAGAATACGAAATTTTAATACCAGAGTGAGTTAACAATGTATGAAAAATAGTTGAGTAATTTTTAAAGTAAAAAAAAACATTGTTTTTGATATGTTTTGAAGTGAGAATACGAAATTTTAATACCAGAGTGAGTTAACAATGTATGAAAAATAGTTGTGTAATTTTTAAAGTAAAAAAAAACATTGTTTTTGATATGTTTTGAAGTGAGAATACGAAATTTTAATACCAGAGTGAGTTAACAATGTATGAAAAATAGTTGTGTAATTTTTAAAGTAAAAAAAAACATTGTTTTTGATATGTTTTGAAGTGAGAAATTAAAATTTTAATACCAGAGTGAGTTAACAATGTATGAAAAATAGTTGAGTAATTTTTAAAGTAAAAAAAAACATTGTTTTTGATATGTTTTGAAGTGAGAATACGAAATTTTAATACCAGAGGAGTTAACAATGTATGAAAAATAGTTGTGTAATTTTTAAAGTAAAAAAAAACATTGTTTTTGATATGTTTTGAAGTGAGAATACGAAATTTTAATACCAGAGTGAGTTAACAATGTATGAAAAATAGTTGTGTAATTTTTAAAGTAAAAAAAAACATTGTTTTTGATATGTTTTGAAGTGAGAATACGAAATTTTAATACCAGAGTGAGTTAACAATGTATGAAAAATAGTTGTGTAATTTTTAAAGTAAAAAAAAACATTGTTTTTGATATGTTTTGAAGTGAGAAATTAAAATTTTAATACCAGAGTGAGTTAACAATGTATGAAAAATAGTTGAGTAATTTTTAAAGTAAAAAAAAACATTGTTTTTGATATGTTTTGAAGTGAGAATACGAAATTTTAATACCAGAGTGAGTTAACAATGTATGAAAAATAGTTGAGTAATTTTTAAAGTAAAAAAAAACATTGTTTTTGATATGTTTTGAAGTGAGAAATTAAAATTTTAATACCAGAGTGAGTTAACAATGTATGAAAAATAGTTGAGTAATTTTTAAAGTAAAAAAAAACATTGTTTTTGATATGTTTTGAAGTGAGAAATTAAAATTTTAATACCAGAGTGAGTTAACAATGTATGAAAAATAGTTGAGTAATTTTTAAAGTAAAAAAAAAACATTGTTTTTGATATGTTTTGAAGTGAGAATACGAAATTTTAATACCAGAGTGAGTTAACAATGTATGAAAAATAGTTGAGTAATTTTTAAAGTAAAAAAAAACATTGTTTTTGATATGTTTTGAAGTGAGAATACGAAATTTTAATACCAGAGTGAGTTAACAATGTATGAAAAATAGTTGAGTAATTTTTAAAGTAAAAAAAAACATTGTTTTTGATATGTTTTGAAGTGAGAATACGAAATTTTAATACCAGAGTGAGTTAACAATGTATGAAAAATAGTTGAGTAATTTTTAAAGTAAAAAAAAACATTGTTTTTGATATGTTTTGAAGTGAGAATACGAAATTTTAATACCAGAGTGAGTTAACAATGTATGAAAAATAGTTGAGTAATTTTTAAAGTAAAAAAAAACATTGTTTTTGATATGTTTTGAAGTGAGAATACGAAATTTTAATACCAGAGTGAGTTAACAATGTATGAAAAATAGTTGAGTAATTTTTAAAGTAAAAAAAAACATTGTTTTTGATATGTTTTGAAGTGAGAATACGAAATTTTAATACCAGAGTGAGTTAACAATGTATGAAAAATAGTTGAGTAATTTTTAAAGTAAAAAAAAACATTGTTTTTGATATGTTTTGAAGTGAGAATACGAAATTTTAATACCAGAGTGAGTTAACAATGTATGAAAAATAGTTGAGTAATTTTTAAAGTAAAAAAAAACATTGTTTTTGATATGTTTTGTAGTGAGAATACGAAATTTTAATACCAGAGTGAGTTAACAATGTATGAAAAATAGTTGTGTAATTTTTAAAGTAAAAAAAAACATTGTTTTTGATATGTTTTTGTAGTGAGAATGCGAAATTTTAATACCAGAGTGAGTTAACAATGTATGAAAAATAGTTGTGTAATTTTTAAAGTAAAAAAAAACATCGTTTTTGATATGTTTTGAAGTGAGAATACGAAATTTTAATACCAGAGTGAGTTAACAATGTATGAAAAATAGTTGAGTAATTTTTAAAGTAAAAAAAAACATTGTTTTTGATATGTTTTGAAGTGAGAAATTAAAATTTTAATACCAGAGTGAGTTAACAATGTATGAAAAATAGTTGTGTAATTTTTAAAGTAAAAAAAAACATTGTTTTTGATATGTTTTGAAGTGAGAATACGAAATTTTAATACCAGAGTGAGTTAACAATGTATGAAAAATAGTTGAGTAATTTTTAAAGTAAAAAAAAACATTGTTTTTGATATGTTTTGAAGTGAGAAATTAAAATTTTAATACCAGATTGAGTTAACAATGTATGAAAAATAGTTGTGTAATTTTTAAAGTAAAAAAAAACATTGTTTTTGATATGTTTTGAAGTGAGAATACGAAATTTTAATACCAGAGTGAGTTAACAATGTATGAAAAATAGTTGAGTAATTTTTAAAGTAAAAAAAAACATCGTTTTTGATATGTTTTGAAGTGAGAATACGAAATTTTAATACCAGAGTGAGTTAACAATGTATGAAAAATTGTTGAGTAATTTTTAAAGTAAAAAAAAACATTGTTTTTGATATGTTTTGAAGTGAGAATACGAAATTTTAATACCAGAGTGAGTTAACAATGTATGAAAAATAGTTGTGTAATTTTTAAAGTAAAAAAAAACATTGTTTTTGATATGTTTTGAAGTGAGAATACGAAATTTTAATACCAGAGTGAGTTAACAATGTATGAAAAATAGTTGAGTAATTTTTAAAGTAAAAAAAAACATTGTTTTTGATATGTTTTGAAGTGAGAATACGAAATTTTAATACCAGAGTGAGTTAACAATGTATGAAAAATAGTTGAGTAATTTTTAAAGTAAAAAAAAACATTGTTTTTGATATGTTTTGAAGTGAGAAATTAAAATTTTAATACCAGAGTGAGTTAACAATGTATGAAAAATAGTTGTGTAATTTTTAAAGTAAAAAAAAACATTGTTTTTGATATGTTTTGAAGTGAGAATACGAAATTTTAATACCAGAGTGAGTTAACAATGTATGAAAAATAGTTGAGTAATTTTTAAAGTAAAAAAAAACATTGTTTTTGATATGTTTTGTAGTGAGAATACGAAATTTTAATACCAGAGTGAGTTAACAATGTATGAAAAATAGTTGTGTAATTTTTAAAGTAAAAAAAAACATTGTTTTTGATATGTTTTGAAGTGAGAATACGAAATTTTAATACCAGAGTGAGTTAACAATGTATGAAAAATAGTTGAGTAATTTTTAAAGTAAAAAAAAACATCGTTTTTGATATGTTTTGAAGTGAGAATACGAAATTTTAATACCAGAGTGAGTTAACAATGTATGAAAAATTGTTGAGTAATTTTTAAAGTAAAAAAAAACATTGTTTTTGATATGTTTTGAAGTGAGAATACGAAATTTTAATACCAGAGTGAGTTAACAATGTATGAAAAATAGTTGTGTAATTTTTAAAGTAAAAAAAAACATTGTTTTTGATATGTTTTGAAGTGAGAATACGAAATTTTAATACCAGAGTGAGTTAACAATGTATGAAAAATAGTTGAGTAATTTTTAAAGTAAAAAAAAACATTGTTTTTGATATGTTTTGAAGTGAGAATACGAAATTTTAATACCAGAGTGAGTTAACAATGTATGAAAAATAGTTGAGTAATTTTTAAAGTAAAAAAAAACATTGTTTTTGATATGTTTTGAAGTGAGAATACGAAATTTTAATACCAGAGTGAGTTAACAATGTATGAAAAATAGTTGTGTAATTTTTAAAGTAAAAAAAAAACATTGTTTTTGATATGTTTTGAAGTGAGAATACGAAATTTTAATACCAGAGTGAGTTAACAATGTATGAAAAATAGTTGTGTAATTTTTAAAGTAAAAAAAAACATTGTTTTTGATATGTTTTGAAGTGAGAATACGAAATTTTAATACCAGAGTGAGTTAACAATGTATGAAAAATAGTTGTGTAATTTTTAAAGTAAAAAAAAACATTGTTTTTGATATGTTTTGAAGTGAGAATACGAAATTTTAATACCAGAGTGAGTTAACAATGTATGAAAAATAGTTGAGTAATTTTTAAAGTAAAAAAAAACATTGTTTTTGATATGTTTTGAAGTGAGAATACGAAATTTTAATACCAGATTGAGTTAACAATGTATGAAAAATAGTTGTGTAATTTTTAAAGTAAAAAAAAACATTGTTTTTGATATGTTTTGAAGTGAGAATACGAAATTTTAATACCAGAGTGAGTTAACAATGTATGAAAAATAGTTGAGTAATTTTTAAAGTAAAAAAAAACATTGTTTTTGATATGTTTTGAAGTGAGAAATTAAAATTTTAATACCAGATTGAGTTAACAATGTATGAAAAATAGTTGTGTAATTTTTAAAGTAAAAAAAAACATTGTTTTTGATATGTTTTGAAGTGAGAAATTAAAATTTTAATACCAGAGTGAGTTAACAATGTATGAAAAATAGTTGAGTAATTTTTAAAGTAAAAAAAAACATCGTTTTTGATATGTTTTGAAGTGAGAATACGAAATTTTAATACCAGAGTGAGTTAACAATGTATGAAAAATAGTTGTGTAATTTTTAAAGTAAAAAAAAACATTGTTTTTGATATGTTTTGAAGTGAGAATACGAAATTTTAATACCAGAGTGAGTTAACAATGTATGAAAAATAGTTGTGTAATTTTTAAAGTAAAAAAAAACATTGTTTTTGATATGTTTTGAAGTGAGAATACGAAATTTTAATACCAGAGTGAGTTAACAATGTATGAAAAATAGTTGAGTAATTTTTAAAGTAAAAAAAAACATTGTTTTTGATATGTTTTGAAGTGAGAATACGAAATTTTAATACCAGTGTGAGTTAACAATGTATGAAAAATAGTTGAGTAATTTTTAAAGTAAAAAAAAACATTGTTTTTGATATGTTTTGAAGTGAGAATACGAAATTTTAATACCAGAGTGAGTTAACAATGTATGAAAAATAGTTGTGTAATTTTTAAAGTAAAAAAAAACATTGTTTTTGATATGTTTTGAAGTGAGAAATTAAAATTTTAATACCAGAGTGAGTTAACAATGTATGAAAAATAGTTGTGTAATTTTTAAAGTAAAAAAAAACATTGTTTTTGATATGTTTTGAAGTGAGAATACGAAATTTTAATACCAGAGTGAGTTAACAATGTATGAAAAATAGTTGAGTAATTTTTAAAGTAAAAAAAAACATTGTTTTTGATATGTTTTGAAGTGAGAAATTAAAATTTTAATACCAGATTGAGTTAACAATGTATGAAAAATAGTTGTGTAATTTTTAAAGTAAAAAAAAACATTGTTTTTGATATGTTTTGAAGTGAGAATACGAAATTTTAATACCAGAGTGAGTTAACAATGTATGAAAAATAGTTGAGTAATTTTTAAAGTAAAAAAAAACATCGTTTTTGATATGTTTTGAAGTGAGAATACGAAATTTTAATACCAGAGTGAGTTAACAATGTATGAAAAATAGTTGAGTAATTTTTAAAGTAAAAAAAAACATTGTTTTTGATATGTTTTGAAGTGAGAATACGAAATTTTAATACCAGAGTGAGTTAACAATGTATGAAAAATAGTTGAGTAATTTTTAAAGTAAAAAAAAACATTGTTTTTGATATGTTTTGAAGTGAGAAATTAAAATTTTAATACCAGAGTGAGTTAACAATGTATGAAAAATAGTTGTGTAATTTTTAAAGTAAAAAAAAACATTGTTTTTGATATGTTTTGAAGTGAGAATACGAAATTTTAATACCAGAGTGAGTTAACAATGTATGAAAAATAGTTGTGTAATTTTTAAAGTAAAAAAAAACATTGTTTTTGATATGTTTTGAAGTGAGAAATTAAAATTTTAATACCAGAGTGAGTTAACAATGTATGAAAAATAGTTGTGTAATTTTTAAAGTAAAAAAAAAACATTGTTTTTGATATGTTTTTGTAGTGAGAATACGAAATTTTAATACCAGAGTGAGTTAACAATGTATGAAAAATAGTTGAGTAATTTTTAAAGTAAAAAAAAACATTGTTTTTGATATGTTTTGAAGTGAGAATACGAAATTTTAATACCAGAGTGAGTTAACAATGTATGAAAAATAGTTGTGTAATTTTTAAAGTAAAAAAAAACATTGTTTTTGATATGTTTTGAAGTGAGAATACGAAATTTTAATACCAGAGTGAGTTAACAATGTATGAAAAATAGTTGAGTAATTTTTAAAGTAAAAAAAAACATTGTTTTTGATATGTTTTGAAGTGAGAAATTAAAATTTTAATACCAGAGTGAGTTAACAATGTATGAAAAATAGTTGTGTAATTTTTAAAGTAAAAAAAAACATTGTTTTTGATATGTTTTTGTAGTGAGAATACGAAATTTTAATACCAGAGTGAGTTAACAATGTATGAAAAATAGTTGTGTAATTTTTAAAGTAAAAAAAAACATTGTTTTTGATATGTTTTGAAGTGAGAAATTAAAATTTTAATACCAGAGTGAGTTAACAATGTATGAAAAATAGTTGAGTAATTTTTAAAGTAAAAAAAAACATTGTTTTTGATATGTTTTGAAGTGAGAATACGAAATTTTAATACCAGAGTGAGTTAACAATGTATGAAAAATTGTTGTGTAATTTTTAAAGTAAAAAAAAACATTGTTTTTGATATGTTTTTGTAGTGAGAATACGAAATTTTAATACCAGAGTGAGTTAACAATGTATGAAAAATAGTTGAGTAATTTTTAAAGTAAAAAAAAACATTGTTTTTGATATGTTTTGAAGTGAGAAATTAAAATTTTAATACCAGAGTGAGTTAACAATGTATGAAAAATAGTTGTGTAATTTTTAAAGTAAAAAAAAACATTGTTTTTGATATGTTTTGAAGTGAGAATACGAAATTTTAATACCAGAGTGAGTTAACAATGTATGAAAAATTGTTGAGTAATTTTTAAAGTAAAAAAAAACATTGTTTTTGATATGTTTTGAAGTGAGAATACGAAATTTTAATACCAGAGTGAGTTAACAATGTATGAAAAATAGTTGAGTAATTTTTAAAGTAAAAAAAAACATTGTTTTTGATATGTTTTGAAGTGAGAATACGAAATTTTAATACCAGAGTGAGTTAACAATGTATGAAAAATAGTTGAGTAATTTTTAAAGTAAAAAAAAACATCGTTTTTGATATGTTTTGAAGTGAGAATACGAAATTTTAATACCAGAGTGAGTTAACAATGTATGAAAAATAGTTGTGTAATTTTTAAAGTAAAAAAAAACATTGTTTTTGATATGTTTTGAAGTGAGAATACGAAATTTTAATACCAGAGTGAGTTAACAATGTATGAAAAATAGTTGAGTAATTTTTAAAGTAAAAAAAAACATCGTTTTTGATATGTTTTGAAGTGAGAATACGAAATTTTAATACCAGAGTGAGTTAACAATGTATGAAAAATAGTTGTGTAATTTTTAAAGTAAAAAAAAACATTGTTTTTGATATGTTTTGAAGTGAGAATACGAAATTTTAATACCAGAGTGAGTTAACAATGTATGAAAAATAGTTGAGTAATTTTTAAAGTAAAAAAAAACATTGTTTTTGATATGTTTTGAAGTGAGAAATTAAAATTTTAATACCAGAGTGAGTTAACAATGTATGAAAAATAGTTGTGTAATTTTTAAAGTAAAAAAAAACATTGTTTTTGATATGTTTTTGTAGTGAGAATACGAAATTTTAATACCAGAGTGAGTTAACAATGTATGAAAAATAGTTGAGTAATTTTTAAAGTAAAAAAAAACATTGTTTTTGATATGTTTTGAAGTGAGAAATTAAAATTTTAATACCAGAGTGAGTTAACAATGTATGAAAAATAGTTGAGTAATTTTTAAAGTAAAAAAAAACATTGTTTTTGATATGTTTTTGTAGTGAGAATACGAAATTTTAATACCAGAGTGAGTTAACAATGTATGAAAAATAGTTGTGTAATTTTTAAAGTAAAAAAAAACATTGTTTTTGATATGTTTTGAAGTGAGAATACGAAATTTTAATACCAGAGTGAGTTAACAATGTATGAAAAATAGTTGAGTAATTTTTAAAGTAAAAAAAAACATTGTTTTTGATATGTTTTGAAGTGAGAAATTAAAATTTTAATACCAGAGTGAGTTAACAATGTATGAAAAATAGTTGAGTAATTTTTAAAGTAAAAAAAAACATTGTTTTTGATATGTTTTGAAGTGAGAAATTAAAATTTTAATACCAGAGTGAGTTAACAATGTATGAAAAATAGTTGTGTAATTTTTAAAGTAAAAAAAAACATTGTTTTTGATATGTTTTGAAGTGAGAATACGAAATTTTAATACCAGAGTGAGTTAACAATGTATGAAAAATAGTTGAGTAATTTTTAAAGTAAAAAAAAACATTGTTTTTGATATGTTTTGAAGTGAGAATACGAAATTTTAATACCAGAGTGAGTTAACAATGTATGAAAAATAGTTGAGTAATTTTTAAAGTAAAAAAAAAAACATTGTTTTTGATATGTTTTGAAGTGAGAATACGAAATTTTAATACCAGAGTGAGTTAACAATGTATGAAAAATAGTTGAGTAATTTTTAAAGTAAAAAAAAACATTGTTTTTGATATGTTTTGAAGTGAGAATACGAAATTTTAATACCAGAGTGAGTTAACAATGTATGAAAAATAGTTGTGTAATTTTTAAAGTAAAAAAAAACATTGTTTTTGATATGTTTTGAAGTGAGAAATTAAAATTTTAATACCAGAGTGAGTTAACAATGTATGAAAAATAGTTGTGTAATTTTTAAAGTAAAAAAAAACATTGTTTTTGATATGTTTTTGTAGTGAGAATACGAAATTTTAATACCAGAGTGAGTTAACAATGTATGAAAAATAGTTGAGTAATTTTTAAAGTAAAAAAAAACATTGTTTTTGATATGTTTTGAAGTGAGAAATTAAAATTTTAATACCAGAGTGAGTTAACAATGTATGAAAAATAGTTGTGTAATTTTTAAAGTAAAAAAAAACATTGTTTTTGATATGTTTTGAAGTGAGAATACGAAATTTTAATACCAGAGTGAGTTAACAATGTATGAAAAATAGTTGAGTAATTTTTAAAGTAAAAAAAAAACATCGTTTTTGATATGTTTTGAAGTGAGAATACGAAATTTTAATACCAGAGTGAGTTAACAATGTATGAAAAATAGTTGTGTAATTTTTAAAGTAAAAAAAAACATTGTTTTTGATATGTTTTGAAGTGAGAATACGAAATTTTAATACCAGAGTGAGTTAACAATGTATGAAAAATAGTTGAGTAATTTTTAAAGTAAAAAAAAACATTGTTTTTGATATGTTTTGAAGTGAGAATACGAAATTTTAATACCAGAGTGAGTTAACAATGTATGAAAAATAGTTGAGTAATTTTTAAAGTAAAAAAAAACATCGTTTTTGATATGTTTTGAAGTGAGAATACGAAATTTTAATACCAGAGTGAGTTAACAATGTATGAAAAATAGTTGAGTAATTTTTAAAGTAAAAAAAAACATTGTTTTTGATATGTTTTGAAGTGAGAAATTAAAATTTTAATACCAGAGTGAGTTAACAATGTATGAAAAATAGTTGAGTAATTTTTAAAGTAAAAAAAAACATTGTTTTTGATATGTTTTGAAGTGAGAAATTAAAATTTTAATACCAGAGTGAGTTAACAATGTATGAAAAATAGTTGTGTAATTTTTAAAGTAAAAAAAAACATTGTTTTTGATATGTTTTTGTAGTGAGAATACGAAATTTTAATACCAGAGTGAGTTAACAATGTAGTAAAAATAGTTGAGTAATTTTTAAAGTAAAAAAAAACATTGTTTTTGATATGTTTTGAAGTGAGAAATTAAAATTTTAATACCAGAGTGAGTTAACAATGTATGAAAAATAGTTGTGTAATTTTTAAAGTAAAAAAAAAACATTGTTTTTGATATGTTTTGAAGTGAGAATACGAAATTTTAATACCAGAGTGAGTTAACAATGTATGAAAAATTGTTGAGTAATTTTTAAAGTAAAAAAAAAAACATTGTTTTTGATATGTTTTGAAGTGAGAATACGAAATTTTAATACCAGAGTGAGTTAACAATGTATGAAAAATAGTTGAGTAATTTTTAAAGTAAAAAAAAACATTGTTTTTGATATGTTTTGAAGTGAGAATACGAAATTTTAATACCAGAGTGAGTTAACAATGTATGAAAAATAGTTGAGTAATTTTTAAAGTAAAAAAAAAACATCGTTTTTGATATGTTTTGAAGTGAGAATACGAAATTTTAATACCAGAGTGAGTTAACAATGTATGAAAAATAGTTGTGTAATTTTTAAAGTAAAAAAAAACATTGTTTTTGATATGTTTTGAAGTGAGAATACGAAATTTTAATACCAGAGTGAGTTAACAATGTATGAAAAATAGTTGAGTAATTTTTAAAGTAAAAAAAAACATCGTTTTTGATATGTTTTGAAGTGAGAATACGAAATTTTAATACCAGAGTGAGTTAACAATGTATGAAAAATAGTTGTGTAATTTTTAAAGTAAAAAAAAACATTGTTTTTGATATGTTTTGAAGTGAGAATACGAAATTTTAATACCAGAGTGAGTTAACAATGTATGAAAAATAGTTGAGTAATTTTTAAAGTAAAAAAAAACATTGTTTTTGATATGTTTTGAAGTGAGAAATTAAAATTTTAATACCAGAGTGAGTTAACAATGTATGAAAAATAGTTGTGTAATTTTTAAAGTAAAAAAAAACATTGTTTTTGATATGTTTTTGTAGTGAGAATACGAAATTTTAATACCAGAGTGAGTTAACAATGTATGAAAAATAGTTGAGTAATTTTTAAAGTAAAAAAAAACATTGTTTTTGATATGTTTTGAAGTGAGAAATTAAAATTTTAATACCAGAGTGAGTTAACAATGTATGAAAAATAGTTGAGTAATTTTTAAAGTAAAAAAAAACATTGTTTTTGATATGTTTTTGTAGTGAGAATACGAAATTTTAATACCAGAGTGAGTTAACAATGTATGAAAAATAGTTGTGTAATTTTTAAAGTAAAAAAAAACATTGTTTTTGATATGTTTTGAAGTGAGAATACGAAATTTTAATACCAGAGTGAGTTAACAATGTATGAAAAATAGTTGAGTAATTTTTAAAGTAAAAAAAAACATTGTTTTTGATATGTTTTGAAGTGAGAAATTAAAATTTTAATACCAGAGTGAGTTAACAATGTATGAAAAATAGTTGAGTAATTTTTAAAGTAAAAAAAAACATTGTTTTTGATATGTTTTGAAGTGAGAAATTAAAATTTTAATACCAGAGTGAGTTAACAATGTATGAAAAATAGTTGTGTAATTTTTAAAGTAAAAAAAAACATTGTTTTTGATATGTTTTGAAGTGAGAATACGAAATTTTAATACCAGAGTGAGTTAACAATGTATGAAAAATAGTTGAGTAATTTTTAAAGTAAAAAAAAACATTGTTTTTGATATGTTTTGAAGTGAGAATACGAAATTTTAATACCAGAGTGAGTTAACAATGTATGAAAAATTGTTGAGTAATTTTTAAAGTAAAAAAAAACATTGTTTTTGATATGTTTTGAAGTGAGAATACGAAATTTTAATACCAGAGTGAGTTAACAATGTATGAAAAATAGTTGAGTAATTTTTAAAGTAAAAAAAAACATTGTTTTTGATATGTTTTGAAGTGAGAATACGAAATTTTAATACCAGAGTGAGTTAACAATGTATGAAAAATAGTTGAGTAATTTTTAAAGTAAAAAAAAACATCGTTTTTGATATGTTTTGAAGTGAGAATACGAAATTTTAATACCAGAGTGAGTTAACAATGTATGAAAAATAGTTGTGTAATTTTTAAAGTAAAAAAAAACATTGTTTTTGATATGTTTTGAAGTGAGAATACGAAATTTTAATACCAGAGTGAGTTAACAATGTATGAAAAATAGTTGAGTAATTTTTAAAGTAAAAAAAAACATCGTTTTTGATATGTTTTGAAGTGAGAATACGAAATTTTAATACCAGAGTGAGTTAACAATGTATGAAAAATAGTTGTGTAATTTTTAAAGTAAAAAAAAACATTGTTTTTGATATGTTTTGAAGTGAGAATACGAAATTTTAATACCAGAGTGAGTTAACAATGTATGAAAAATAGTTGAGTAATTTTTAAAGTAAAAAAAAACATTGTTTTTGATATGTTTTGAAGTGAGAAATTAAAATTTTAATACCAGAGTGAGTTAACAATGTATGAAAAATAGTTGTGTAATTTTTAAAGTAAAAAAAAACATTGTTTTTGATATGTTTTTGTAGTGAGAATACGAAATTTTAATACCAGAGTGAGTTAACAATGTATGAAAAATAGTTGAGTAATTTTTAAAGTAAAAAAAAACATTGTTTTTGATATGTTTTGAAGTGAGAAATTAAAATTTTAATACCAGAGTGAGTTAACAATGTATGAAAAATAGTTGAGTAATTTTTAAAGTAAAAAAAAACATTGTTTTTGATATGTTTTTGTAGTGAGAATACGAAATTTTAATACCAGAGTGAGTTAACAATGTATGAAAAATAGTTGTGTAATTTTTAAAGTAAAAAAAAACATTGTTTTTGATATGTTTTGAAGTGAGAATACGAAATTTTAATACCAGAGTGAGTTAACAATGTATGAAAAATAGTTGAGTAATTTTTAAAGTAAAAAAAAACATTGTTTTTGATATGTTTTGAAGTGAGAAATTAAAATTTTAATACCAGAGTGAGTTAACAATGTATGAAAAATAGTTGAGTAATTTTTAAAGTAAAAAAAAACATTGTTTTTGATATGTTTTGAAGTGAGAAATTAAAATTTTAATACCAGAGTGAGTTAACAATGTATGAAAAATAGTTGTGTAATTTTTAAAGTAAAAAAAAACATTGTTTTTGATATGTTTTGAAGTGAGAATACGAAATTTTAATACCAGAGTGAGTTAACAATGTATGAAAAATAGTTGAGTAATTTTTAAAGTAAAAAAAAACATTGTTTTTGATATGTTTTGAAGTGAGAATACGAAATTTTAATACCAGAGTGAGTTAACAATGTATGAAAAATAGTTGAGTAATTTTTAAAGTAAAAAAAAACATTGTTTTTGATATGTTTTGAAGTGAGAATACGAAATTTTAATACCAGAGTGAGTTAACAATGTATGAAAAATAGTTGAGTAATTTTTAAAGTAAAAAAAAACATTGTTTTTGATATGTTTTGAAGTGAGAATACGAAATTTTAATACCAGAGTGAGTTAACAATGTATGAAAAATAGTTGTGTAATTTTTAAAGTAAAAAAAAACATTGTTTTTGATATGTTTTGAAGTGAGAAATTAAAATTTTAATACCAGAGTGAGTTAACAATGTATGAAAAATAGTTGTGTAATTTTTAAAGTAAAAAAAAACATTGTTTTTGATATGTTTTTGTAGTGAGAATACGAAATTTTAATACCAGAGTGAGTTAACAATGTATGAAAAATAGTTGAGTAATTTTTAAAGTAAAAAAAAACATTGTTTTTGATATGTTTTGAAGTGAGAAATTAAAATTTTAATACCAGAGTGAGTTAACAATGTATGAAAAATAGTTGTGTAATTTTTAAAGTAAAAAAAAACATTGTTTTTGATATGTTTTGAAGTGAGAATACGAAATTTTAATACCAGAGTGAGTTAACAATGTATGAAAAATAGTTGAGTAATTTTTAAAGTAAAAAAAAACATCGTTTTTGATATGTTTTGAAGTGAGAATACGAAATTTTAATACCAGAGTGAGTTAACAATGTATGAAAAATAGTTGTGTAATTTTTAAAGTAAAAAAAAACATTGTTTTTGATATGTTTTGAAGTGAGAATACGAAATTTTAATACCAGAGTGAGTTAACAATGTATGAAAAATAGTTGAGTAATTTTTAAAGTAAAAAAAAACATTGTTTTTGATATGTTTTGAAGTGAGAATACGAAATTTTAATACCAGAGTGAGTTAACAATGTATGAAAAATAGTTGAGTAATTTTTAAAGTAAAAAAAAACATCGTTTTTGATATGTTTTGAAGTGAGAATACGAAATTTTAATACCAGAGTGAGTTAACAATGTATGAAAAATAGTTGAGTAATTTTTAAAGTAAAAAAAAACATTGTTTTTGATATGTTTTGAAGTGAGAAATTAAAATTTTAATACCAGAGTGAGTTAACAATGTATGAAAAATAGTTGAGTAATTTTTAAAGTAAAAAAAAAACATTGTTTTTGATATGTTTTGAAGTGAGAAATTAAAATTTTAATACCAGAGTGAGTTAACAATGTATGAAAAATAGTTGTGTAATTTTTAAAGTAAAAAAAAACATTGTTTTTGATATGTTTTTGTAGTGAGAATACGAAATTTTAATACCAGAGTGAGTTAACAATGTAGTAAAAATAGTTGAGTAATTTTTAAAGTAAAAAAAAACATTGTTTTTGATATGTTTTGAAGTGAGAAATTAAAATTTTAATACCAGAGTGAGTTAACAATGTATGAAAAATAGTTGTGTAATTTTTAAAGTAAAAAAAAACATTGTTTTTGATATGTTTTGAAGTGAGAATACGAAATTTTAATACCAGAGTGAGTTAACAATGTATGAAAAATTGTTGAGTAATTTTTAAAGTAAAAAAAAACATTGTTTTTGATATGTTTTGAAGTGAGAATACGAAATTTTAATACCAGAGTGAGTTAACAATGTATGAAAAATAGTTGAGTAATTTTTAAAGTAAAAAAAAACATTGTTTTTGATATGTTTTGAAGTGAGAATACGAAATTTTAATACCAGAGTGAGTTAACAATGTATGAAAAATAGTTGAGTAATTTTTAAAGTAAAAAAAAACATCGTTTTTGATATGTTTTGAAGTGAGAATACGAAATTTTAATACCAGAGTGAGTTAACAATGTATGAAAAATAGTTGTGTAATTTTTAAAGTAAAAAAAAACATTGTTTTTGATATGTTTTGAAGTGAGAATACGAAATTTTAATACCAGAGTGAGTTAACAATGTATGAAAAATAGTTGAGTAATTTTTAAAGTAAAAAAAAACATCGTTTTTGATATGTTTTGAAGTGAGAATACGAAATTTTAATACCAGAGTGAGTTAACAATGTATGAAAAATAGTTGTGTAATTTTTAAAGTAAAAAAAAACATTGTTTTTGATATGTTTTGAAGTGAGAATACGAAATTTTAATACCAGAGTGAGTTAACAATGTATGAAAAATAGTTGAGTAATTTTTAAAGTAAAAAAAAACATTGTTTTTGATATGTTTTGAAGTGAGAAATTAAAATTTTAATACCAGAGTGAGTTAACAATGTATGAAAAATAGTTGTGTAATTTTTAAAGTAAAAAAAAACATTGTTTTTGATATGTTTTTGTAGTGAGAATACGAAATTTTAATACCAGAGTGAGTTAACAATGTATGAAAAATAGTTGAGTAATTTTTAAAGTAAAAAAAAACATTGTTTTTGATATGTTTTGAAGTGAGAAATTAAAATTTTAATACCAGAGTGAGTTAACAATGTATGAAAAATAGTTGAGTAATTTTTAAAGTAAAAAAAAACATTGTTTTTGATATGTTTTTGTAGTGAGAATACGAAATTTTAATACCAGAGTGAGTTAACAATGTATGAAAAATAGTTGTGTAATTTTTAAAGTAAAAAAAAACATTGTTTTTGATATGTTTTGAAGTGAGAATACGAAATTTTAATACCAGAGTGAGTTAACAATGTATGAAAAATAGTTGAGTAATTTTTAAAGTAAAAAAAAACATTGTTTTTGATATGTTTTGAAGTGAGAAATTAAAATTTTAATACCAGAGTGAGTTAACAATGTATGAAAAATAGTTGAGTAATTTTTAAAGTAAAAAAAAACATTGTTTTTGATATGTTTTGAAGTGAGAAATTAAAATTTTAATACCAGAGTGAGTTAACAATGTATGAAAAATAGTTGTGTAATTTTTAAAGTAAAAAAAAACATTGTTTTTGATATGTTTTGAAGTGAGAATACGAAATTTTAATACCAGAGTGAGTTAACAATGTATGAAAAATAGTTGAGTAATTTTTAAAGTAAAAAAAAACATTGTTTTTGATATGTTTTGAAGTGAGAATACGAAATTTTAATACCAGAGTGAGTTAACAATGTATGAAAAATAGTTGAGTAATTTTTAAAGTAAAAAAAAACATTGTTTTTGATATGTTTTGAAGTGAGAATACGAAATTTTAATACCAGAGTGAGTTAACAATGTATGAAAAATAGTTGAGTAATTTTTAAAGTAAAAAAAAACATTGTTTTTGATATGTTTTGAAGTGAGAATACGAAATTTTAATACCAGAGTGAGTTAACAATGTATGAAAAATAGTTGAGTAATTTTTAAAGTAAAAAAAAACATTGTTTTTGATATGTTTTGAAGTGAGAAATTAAAATTTTAATACCAGAGTGAGTTAACAATGTATGAAAAATAGTTGTGTAATTTTTAAAGTAAAAAAAAACATTGTTTTTGATATGTTTTTGTAGTGAGAATACGAAATTTTAATACCAGAGTGAGTTAACAATGTATGAAAAATAGTTGAGTAATTTTTAAAGTAAAAAAAAACATTGTTTTTGATATGTTTTGAAGTGAGAATACGAAATTTTAATACCAGAGTGAGTTAACAATGTATGAAAAATAGTTGTGTAATTTTTAAAGTAAAAAAAAACATTGTTTTTGATATGTTTTGAAGTGAGAATACGAAATTTTAATACCAGAGTGAGTTAACAATGTATGAAAAATAGTTGAGTAATTTTTAAAGTAAAAAAAAACATTGTTTTTGATATGTTTTGAAGTGAGAAATTAAAATTTTAATACCAGAGTGAGTTAACAATGTATGAAAAATAGTTGTGTAATTTTTAAAGTAAAAAAAAAACATTGTTTTTGATATATTTTTGTAGTGAGAATACGAAATTTTAATACCAGAGTGAGTTAACAATGTATGAAAAATAGTTGTGTAATTTTTAAAGTAAAAAAAAACATTGTTTTTGATATGTTTTGAAGTGAGAAATTAAAATTTTAATACCAGAGTGAGTTAACAATGTATGAAAAATAGTTGAGTAATTTTTAAAGTAAAAAAAAACATTGTTTTTGATATGTTTTGAAGTGAGAATACGAAATTTTAATACCAGAGTGAGTTAACAATGTATGAAAAATAGTTGTGTAATTTTTAAAGTAAAAAAAAAACATTGTTTTTGATATGTTTTTGTAGTGAGAATACGAAATTTTAATACCAGAGTGAGTTAACAATGTATGAAAAATAGTTGAGTAATTTTTAAAGTAAAAAAAAACATTGTTTTTGATATGTTTTGAAGTGAGAATACGAAATTTTAATACCAGAGTGAGTTAACAATGTATGAAAAATAGTTGAGTAATTTTTAAAGTAAAAAAAAACATCGTTTTTGATATGTTTTGAAGTGAGAATACGAAATTTTAATACCAGAGTGAGTTAACAATGTATGAAAAATAGTTGTGTAATTTTTAAAGTAAAAAAAAACATTGTTTTTGATATGTTTTGAAGTGAGAATACGAAATTTTAATACCAGAGTGAGTTAACAATGTATGAAAAATAGTTGAGTAATTTTTAAAGTAAAAAAAAACATTGTTTTTGATATGTTTTGAAGTGAGAAATTAAAATTTTAATACCAGAGTGAGTTAACAATGTATGAAAAATAGTTGTGTAATTTTTAAAGTAAAAAAAAACATTGTTTTTGATATGTTTTTGTAGTGAGAATACGAAATTTTAATACCAGAGTGAGTTAACAATGTATGAAAAATAGTTGAGTAATTTTTAAAGTAAAAAAAAACATTGTTTTTGATATGTTTTGAAGTGAGAAATTAAAATTTTAATACCAGAGTGAGTTAACAATGTATGAAAAATAGTTGAGTAATTTTTAAAGTAAAAAAAAACATTGTTTTTGATATGTTTTGAAGTGAGAAATTAAAATTTTAATACCAGAGTGAGTTAACAATGTATGAAAAATAGTTGAGTAATTTTTAAAGTAAAAAAAAACATTGTTTTTGATATGTTTTGAAGTGAGAATACGAAATTTTAATACCAGAGTGAGTTAACAATGTATGAAAAATAGTTGAGTAATTTTTAAAGTAAAAAAAAACATTGTTTTTGATATGTTTTGAAGTGAGAAATTAAAATTTTAATACCAGAGTGAGTTAACAATGTATGAAAAATAGTTGTGTAATTTTTAAAGTAAAAAAAAACATTGTTTTTGATATGTTTTTGTAGTGAGAATACGAAATTTTAATACCAGAGTGAGTTAACAATGTATGAAAAATAGTTGAGTAATTTTTAAAGTAAAAAAAAACATTGTTTTTGATATGTTTTGAAGTGAGAAATTAAAATTTTAATACCAGAGTGAGTTAACAATGTATGAAAAATAGTTGAGTAATTTTTAAAGTAAAAAAAAACATTGTTTTTGATATGTTTTTGTAGTGAGAATACGAAATTTTAATACCAGAGTGAGTTAACAATGTATGAAAAATAGTTGTGTAATTTTTAAAGTAAAAAAAAACATTGTTTTTGATATGTTTTGAAGTGAGAATACGAAATTTTAATACCAGAGTGAGTTAACAATGTATGAAAAATAGTTGAGTAATTTTTAAAGTAAAAAAAAACATTGTTTTTGATATGTTTTGAAGTGAGAAATTAAAATTTTAATACCAGAGTGAGTTAACAATGTATGAAAAATAGTTGAGTAATTTTTAAAGTAAAAAAAAACATTGTTTTTGATATGTTTTGAAGTGAGAAATTAAAATTTTAATACCAGAGTGAGTTAACAATGTATGAAAAATAGTTGTGTAATTTTTAAAGTAAAAAAAAACATTGTTTTTGATATGTTTTGAAGTGAGAATACGAAATTTTAATACCAGAGTGAGTTAACAATGTATGAAAAATAGTTGAGTAATTTTTAAAGTAAAAAAAAACATTGTTTTTGATATGTTTTGAAGTGAGAAATTAAAATTTTAATACCAGAGTGAGTTAACAATGTATGAAAAATAGTTGAGTAATTTTTAAAGTAAAAAAAAACATTGTTTTTGATATGTTTTGAAGTGAGAATACGAAATTTTAATACCAGAGTGAGTTAACAATGTATGAAAAATAGTTGTGTAATTTTTAAAGTAAAAAAAAACATTGTTTTTGATATGTTTTTGTAGTGAGAATACGAAATTTTAATACCAGAGTGAGTTAACAATGTATGAAAAATAGTTGAGTAATTTTTAAAGTAAAAAAAAACATTGTTTTTGATATGTTTTGAAGTGAGAAATTAAAATTTTAATACCAGAGTGAGTTAACAATGTATGAAAAATAGTTGTGTAATTTTTAAAGTAAAAAAAAACATTGTTTTTGATATGTTTTGAAGTGAGAAATTAAAATTTTAATACCAGAGTGAGTTAACAATGTATGAAAAATAGTTGTGTAATTTTTAAAGTAAAAAAAAAACATTGTTTTTGATATGTTTTGAAGTGAGAAATTAAAATTTTAATACCAGAGTGAGTTAACAATGTATGAAAAATAGTTGTGTAATTTTTAAAGTAAAAAAAAACATTGTTTTTGATATGTTTTGAAGTGAGAATACGAAATTTTAATACCAGAGTGAGTTAACAATGTATGAAAAATAGTTGTGTAATTTTTAAAGTAAAAAAAAACATTGTTTTTGATATGTTTTGAAGTGAGAAATTAAAATTTTAATACCAGAGTGAGTTAACAATGTATGAAAAATAGTTGTGTAATTTTTAAAGTAAAAAAAAACATTGTTTTTGATATGTTTTGAAGTGAGAATACGAAATTTTAATACCAGAGTGAGTTAACAATGTATGAAAAATAGTTGAGTAATTTTTAAAGTAAAAAAAAACATTGTTTTTGATATGTTTTGAAGTGAGAAATTAAAATTTTAATACCAGAGTGAGTTAACAATGTATGAAAAATAGTTGAGTAATTTTTAAAGTAAAAAAAAACATTGTTTTTGATATGTTTTGAAGTGAGAAATTAAAATTTTAATACCAGAGTGAGTTAACAATGTATGAAAAATAGTTGTGTAATTTTTAAAGTAAAAAAAAACATTGTTTTTGATATGTTTTGAAGTGAGAATACGAAATTTTAATACCAGAGTGAGTTAACAATGTATGAAAAATAGTTGAGTAATTTTTAAAGTAAAAAAAAACATTGTTTTTGATATGTTTTGAAGTGAGAAATTAAAATTTTAATACCAGAGTGAGTTAACAATGTATGAAAAATAGTTGAGTAATTTTTAAAGTAAAAAAAAACATTGTTTTTGATATGTTTTGAAGTGAGAATACGAAATTTTAATACCAGAGTGAGTTAACAATGTATGAAAAATAGTTGTGTAATTTTTAAAGTAAAAAAAAACATTGTTTTTGATATGTTTTTGTAGTGAGAATACGAAATTTTAATACCAGAGTGAGTTAACAATGTATGAAAAATAGTTGAGTAATTTTTAAAGTAAAAAAAAACATTGTTTTTGATATGTTTTGAAGTGAGAAATTAAAATTTTAATACCAGAGTGAGTTAACAATGTATGAAAAATAGTTGTGTAATTTTTAAAGTAAAAAAAAACATTGTTTTTGATATGTTTTGAAGTGAGAAATTAAAATTTTAATACCAGAGTGAGTTAACAATGTATGAAAAATAGTTGTGTAATTTTTAAAGTAAAAAAAAACATTGTTTTTGATATGTTTTGAAGTGAGAATACGAAATTTTAATACCAGAGTGAGTTAACAATGTATGAAAAATAGTTGAGTAATTTTTAAAGTAAAAAAAAACATTGTTTTTGATATGTTTTGAAGTGAGAATACGAAATTTTAATACCAGAGTGAGTTAACAATGTATGAAAAATAGTTGTGTAATTTTTAAAGTAAAAAAAAACATTGTTTTTGATATGTTTTGAAGTGAGAAATTAAAATTTTAATACCAGAGTGAGTTAACAATGTATGAAAAATTGTTGAGTAATTTTTAAAGTAAAAAAAAACATTGTTTTTGATATGTTTTGAAGTGAGAATACGAAATTTTAATACCAGAGTGAGTTAACAATGTATGAAAAATAGTTGAGTAATTTTTAAAGTAAAAAAAAACATTGTTTTTGATATGTTTTGAAGTGAGAATACGAAATTTTAATACCAGAGTGAGTTAACAATGTATGAAAAATAGTTGAGTAATTTTTAAAGTAAAAAAAAACATTGTTTTTGATATGTTTTGAAGTGAGAATACGAAATTTTAATACCAGAGTGAGTTAACAATGTATGAAAAATAGTTGTGTAATTTTTAAAGTAAAAAAAAAACATTGTTTTTGATATGTTTTGAAGTGAGAAATTAAAATTTTAATACCAGAGTGAGTTAACAATGTATGAAAAATAGTTGAGTAATTTTTAAAGTAAAAAAAAACATTGTTTTTGATATGTTTTGAAGTGAGAATACGAAATTTTAATACCAGAGTGAGTTAACAATGTATGAAAAATAGTTGAGTAATTTTTAAAGTAAAAAAAACATTGTTTTTGATATGTTTTGAAGTGAGAATACGAAATTTTAATACCAGAGTGAGTTAACAATGTATGAAAAATAGTTGAGTAATTTTTAAAGTAAAAAAAAACATTGTTTTTGATATGTTTTGAAGTGAGAAATTAAAATTTTAATACCAGAGTGAGTTAACAATGTATGAAAAATAGTTGAGTAATTTTTAAAGTAAAAAAAAACATTGTTTTTGATATGTTTTGAAGTGAGAATACGAAATTTTAATACCAGAGTGAGTTAACAATGTATGAAAAATTGTTGAGTAATTTTTAAAGTAAAAAAAAAACATTGTTTTTGATATGTTTTGAAGTGAGAATACGAAATTTTAATACCAGAGTGAGTTAACAATGTATGAAAAATAGTTGAGTAATTTTTAAAGTAAAAAAAAACATTGTTTTTGATATGTTTTGAAGTGAGAATACGAAATTTTAATACCAGAGTGAGTTAACAATGTATGAAAAATAGTTGAGTAATTTTTAAAGTAAAAAAAAACATCGTTTTTGATATGTTTTGAAGTGAGAATACGAAATTTTAATACCAGAGTGAGTTAACAATGTATGAAAAATAGTTGTGTAATTTTTAAAGTAAAAAAAAACATTGTTTTTGATATGTTTTGAAGTGAGAATACGAAATTTTAATACCAGAGTGAGTTAACAATGTATGAAAAATAGTTGAGTAATTTTTAAAGTAAAAAAAAAACATTGTTTTTGATATGTTTTGAAGTGAGAATACGAAATTTTAATACCAGAGTGAGTTAACAATGTATGAAAAATTGTTGAGTAATTTTTAAAGTAAAAAAAAACATTGTTTTTGATATGTTTTGAAGTGAGAAATTAAAATTTTAATACCAGAGTGAGTTAACAATGTATGAAAAATAGTTGAGTAATTTTTAAAGTAAAAAAAAACATTGTTTTTGATATGTTTTGAAGTGAGAATACGAAATTTTAATACCAGAGTGAGTTAACAATGTATGAAAAATAGTTGAGTAATTTTTAAAGTAAAAAAAAACATTGTTTTTGATATGTTTTGAAGTGAGAATACGAAATTTTAATACCAGAGTGAGTTAACAATGTATGAAAAATAGTTGAGTAATTTTTAAAGTAAAAAAAAACATTGTTTTTGATATGTTTTGAAGTGAGAATACGAAATTTTAATACCAGAGTGAGTTAACAATGTATGAAAAATAGTTGAGTAATTTTTAAAGTAAAAAAAAACATTGTTTTTGATATGTTTTGAAGTGAGAATACGAAATTTTAATACCAGAGTGAGTTAACAATGTATGAAAAATAGTTGAGTAATTTTTAAAGTAAAAAAAAAACATTGTTTTTGATATGTTTTGAAGTGAGAATACGAAATTTTAATACCAGAGTGAGTTAACAATGTATGAAAAATAGTTGAGTAATTTTTAAAGTAAAAAAAAACATTGTTTTTGATATGTTTTTGTAGTGAGAATACGAAATTTTAATACCAGAGTGAGTTAACAATGTATGAAAAATAGTTGAGTAATTTTTAAAGTAAAAAAAACATTGTTTTTGATATGTTTTGAAGTGAGAATACGAAATTTTAATACCAGAGTGAGTTAACAATGTATGAAAAATAGTTGAGTAATTTTTAAAGTAAAAAAAAACATTGTTTTTGATATGTTTTGAAGTGAGAAATTAAAATTTTAATACCAGAGTGAGTTAACAATGTATGAAAAATAGTTGAGTAATTTTTAAAGTAAAAAAAAACATTGTTTTTGATATGTTTTGAAGTGAGAATACGAAATTTTAATACCAGAGTGAGTTAACAATGTATGAAAAATAGTTGAGTAATTTTTAAAGTAAAAAAAAACATTGTTTTTGATATGTTTTGAAGTGAGAATACGAAATTTTAATACCAGAGTGAGTTAACAATGTATGAAAAATAGTTGTGTAATTTTTAAAGTAAAAAAAAACATTGTTTTTGATATGTTTTGAAGTGAGAAATTAAAATTTTAATACCAGAGTGAGTTAACAATGTATGAAAAATAGTTGTGTAATTTTTAAAGTAAAAAAAAACATTGTTTTTGATATGTTTTGAAGTGAGAATACGAAATTTTAATACCAGAGTGAGTTAACAATGTATGAAAAATTGTTGAGTAATTTTTAAAGTAAAAAAAAACATTGTTTTTGATATGTTTTGAAGTGAGAAATTAAAATTTTAATACCAGAGTGAGTTAACAATGTATGAAAAATAGTTGAGTAATTTTTAAAGTAAAAAAAAACATTGTTTTTGATATGTTTTGAAGTGAGAATACGAAATTTTAATACCAGAGTGAGTTAACAATGTATGAAAAATAGTTGAGTAATTTTTAAAGTAAAAAAAAACATTGTTTTTGATATGTTTTGAAGTGAGAATACGAAATTTTAATACCAGAGTGAGTTAACAATGTATGAAAAATAGTTGAGTAATTTTTAAAGTAAAAAAAAACATTGTTTTTGATATGTTTTGAAGTGAGAAATTAAAATTTTAATACCAGAGTGAGTTAACAATGTATGAAAAATAGTTGTGTAATTTTTAAAGTAAAAAAAAACATTGTTTTTGATATGTTTTTGTAGTGAGAATACGAAATTTTAATACCAGAGTGAGTTAACAATGTATGAAAAATAGTTGAGTAATTTTTAAAGTAAAAAAAAACATTGTTTTTGATATGTTTTG
>CAMPDV010004860.1:0-29803 GCA_946699065.1 Loxodes magnus
CTACAAGCATATCTTGACACAAAACGCATATCTAGATTCGTAATTATGTTACTAACATTTGAGATATTCTAACTTATATTTTAGTGCTTGCTACGAAAACTTATCATTAGATATTCTTTTCTTACTTTACTTCTTCACTTTTCTATAGGCTAACTTTCATCTACAAGCATATCTTGACAAAACGAATATAGATTCGTAATTATTATATTATTACTAACATTTTGGATATTCTAACTTATATTTAGTGCTTGCTACGAAAACTTATCATTAGATATTCTTTTCTTACTTTACTTCTTCACTTTTCTATAGGCTAACTTTCATCTACAAGCATATCTTGACAAAACGAATATAGATTCGTAATTATTTATTATTACTAACATTTTGGATATTCTAACTTATATTTTAGTGCTTGCTACGAAAACTTATCATTAGATATTCTTTTCTTACTTTACTTCTTCACTTTTCTATAGGCTAACTTTCATCTACAAGCATATCTTGACAAAACGAATATAGATTCGTAATTATATTATTATTACTAACATTTTGGATATTCTAACTTATATTTTAGTGCTTGCTACGAAAACTTATCATTAGATATTCTTTTCTTACTTTACTTCTTCACTTTTCTATAGGCTAACTTTCATCTACAAGCATATCTTGACAAAACGAATATAGATTCGTAATTATTTTATTATTACTAACATTTTGGATATTTCTAACTTATATTTTAGTGCTTGCTACGAAAACTTATCATTAGATATTCTTTTCTTACTTTACTTCTTCACTTTTCTATAGGCTAACTTTCATCTACAAGCATATCTTGACAAAACGAATAAGATTCGTAATTATTTTATTATTACTAACATTTTGGATATTCTAACTTATATTTTAGTGCTTGCTACGAAAACTTATCATTAGATATTCTTTTCTTACTTTACTTCTTCACTTTTCTATAGGCTAACTTTCATCTACAAGCATATCTTGACAAAACGAATATAGATTCGTAATTATTTTATTATTACTAACATTTTGGATATTCTAACTTATATTTTAGTGCTTGCTACGAAAACTTATCATTAGATATTCTTTCTTTACTTTACTTCTTCACTTTTCTATAGGCTAACTTTCATCTACAAGCATATCTTGACAAAACGAATATAGATTCGTAATTATTTTATTATTACTAACATTTTGGATATTCTAACTTATATTTTAGTGCTTGCTACGAAAACTTATCATTAGATATTCTTTTCTTACTTTACTTCTTCACTTTTCTATAGGCTAACTTTCATCTACAAGCATATCTTGACAAAACGAATATAGATTCGTAATTATTTTATTATTACTAACATTTTGGATATTCTAACTTATATTTTAGTGCTTGCTACGAAAAACTTATCATTAGATATTCTTTTCTTACTTTACTTCTTCACTTTTCTATAGGCTAACTTTCATCTACAAGCATATCTTGACAAACGAATATAGATTCGTAATTATTTTATTATTACTAACATTTTGGATATTCTAACTTATATTTTAGTGCTTGCTACGAAAACTTATCATTAGATATTCTTTTCTTACTTTACTTCTTCACTTTTCTATAGGCTAACTTTCATCTACAAGCATATCTTGACAAAACGAATATAGATTCGTAATTATTTTATTATTACTAACATTTTGGATATTCTAACTTATATTTTAGTGCTTGCTACGAAAACTTATCATTAGATATTCTTTTCTTACTTTACTTCTTCACTTTTCTATAGGCTAACTTTCATCTACAAGCATATCTTGACAAAACGAATATAGATTCGTAATTATTTTATTATTACTAACATTTTGGATATTCTAACTTATATTTTAGTGCTTGCTACGAAAACTTATCATTAGATATTCTTTTCTTACTTTACTTCTTCACTTTTCTATAGGCTAACTTTCATCTACAAGCATATCTTGACAAAACGAATATAGATTCGTAATTATTTTATTATTACTAACATTTTGGATATTCTAACTTATATTTTAGTGCTTGCTACGAAAACTTATCATTAGATATTCTTTTCTTACTTTACTTCTTCACTTTTCTATAGGCTAACTTTCATCTACAAGCATATCTTGACAAAACGAATATAGATTCGTAATTATTTTATTATTACTAACATTTTGGATATTCTAACTTATATTTAGTGCTTGCTACGAAAACTTATCATTAGATATTCTTTTCTTACTTTACTTCTTCACTTTTCTATAGGCTAACTTTCATCTAACAAGCATATCTTGACAAAACGAATATAGATTCGTAATTATTTTATTATTACTAACATTTTGGATATTCTAACTTATATTTTAGTGCTTGCTACGAAAACTTATCATTAGATATTCTTTTCTTACTTTACTTCTTCACTTTTCTATAGGCTAACTTTCATCTACAAGCATATCTTGACAAAACGAATATAGATTCGTAATTATTTTATTATTACTAACATTTTGGATATTCTAACTTATATTTTAGTGCTTGCTACGAAAACTTATCATTAGATATTCTTTTCTTACTTTACTTCTTCACTTTTCTATAGGCTAACTTTCATCTACAAGCATATCTTGACAAAACGAATATAGATTCGTAATTATTTTATTATTACTAACATTTTGGATATTCTAACTTATATTTTAGTGCTTGCTACGAAAACTTATCATTAGATATTCTTTTCTTACTTTACTTCTTCACTTTTCTATAGGCTAACTTTCATCTACAAGCATATCTTGACAAAACGAATATAGATTCGTAATTATTTTATTATTACTAACATTTTGGATATTCTAACTTATATTTTAGTGCTTGCTACGAAAACTTATCATTAGATATTCTTTTCTTACTTTACTTCTTCACTTTTCTATAGGCTAACTTTCATCTACAAGCATATCTTGACAAAACGAATATAGATTCGTAATTATTTTATTATTACTAACATTTTGGATATTCTAACTTATATTTTAGTGCTTGCTACGAAAACTTATCATTAGATATTCTTTTCTTACTTTACTTCTTCACTTTTCTATAGGCTAACTTTCATCTACAAGCATATCTTGACAAAACGAATATAGATTCGTAATTATTTTATTATTACTAACATTTTGGATATTCTAACTTATATTTTAGTGCTTGCTACGAAAACTTATCATTAGATATTCTTTTCTTACTTTACTTCTTCACTTTTCTATAGGCTAACTTTCATCTACAAGCATATCTTGACAAAACGAATATAGATTCGTAATTATTTTATTATTACTAACATTTTGGATATTCTAACTTATATTTTAGTGCTTGCTACGAAAACTTATCATTAGATATTCTTTTTCTTACTTTACTTCTTCACTTTTCTATAGGCTAACTTTCATCTACAAGCATATCTTGACAAAACGAATATAGATTCGTAATTATTTTTATTATTACTAACATTTTGGATATTCTAACTTATATTTTAGTGCTTGCTACGAAAACTTATCATTAGATATTCTTTTCTTACTTTACTTCTTCACTTTTCTATAGGCTAACTTTCATCTACAAGCATATCTTGACAAAACGAATATAGATTCGTAATTATTTTATTATTACTAACATTTTGGATATTCTAACTTATATTTTAGTGCTTGCTACGAAAACTTATCATTAGATATTCTTTTTCTTACTTTACTTCTTCACTTTTCTATAGGCTAACTTTCATCTACAAGCATATCTTGACAAAACGAATATAGATTCGTAATTATTTTATTATTACTAACATTTTGGATATTCTAACTTATATTTTAGTGCTTGCTACGAAAACTTATCATTAGATATTCTTTTCTTACTTTACTTCTTCACTTTTCTATAGGCTAACTTTCATCTACAAGCATATCTTGACAAAACGAATATAGATTCGTAATTATTTTATTATTACTAACATTTGGATATTCTAACTTATATTTTAGTGCTTGCTACGAAAAACTTATCATTAGATATTCTTTTCTTACTTTACTTCTTCACTTTTCTATAGGCTAACTTTCATCTACAAGCATATCTTGACAAAACGAATATAGATTCGTAATTATTTTATTATTACTAACATTTTGGATATTCTAACTTATATTTTAGTGCTTGCTACGAAAACTTATCATTAGATATTCTTTTCTTACTTTACTTCTTCACTTTTCTATAGGCTAACTTTCATCTACAAGCATATCCTTGACAAAACGAATATAGATTCGTAATTATTTTATTATTACTAACATTTTGGATATTCTAACTTATATTTTAGTGCTTGCTACGAAAACTTATCATTAGATATTCTTTTCTTACTTTACTTCTTCACTTTTCTATAGGCTAACTTTCATCTACAAGCATATCTTGACAAAACGAATATAGATTCGTAATTATTTTATTATTACTAAACATTTTGGATATTCTAACCTTATATTTTAGTGCTTGCTACGAAAACTTATCATTAGATATTCTTTTCTTACTTTACTTCTTCACTTTTTCTATAGGCTAACTTTCATCTACAAGCATATCTTGACAAAACGAATATAGATTCGTAATTATTTTATTATTACTAACATTTTGGATATTCTAACTTATATTTTAGTGCTTGCTACGAAAACTTATCATTAGATATCTTTTTCTTACTTTACTTCTTCACTTTTCTATAGGCTAACTTTCATCTACAAGCATATCTTGACAAAACGAATATAGATTCGTAATTATTTTATTATTACTAACATTTTGGATATTCTAACTTATATTTTAGTGCTTGCTACGAAAACTTATCATTAGATATTCTTTTCTTACTTTACTTCTTCACTTTTCTATAGGCTAACTTTCATCTACAAGCATATCTTGACAAAACGAATATAGATTCGTAATTATTTTATTATTACTAACATTTTGGATATTCTAACTTATATTTTAGTGCTTGCTACGAAAACTTATCATTAGATATTCTTTTCTTACTTTACTTCTTCACTTTTCTATAGGCTAACTTTCATCTACAAGCATATCTTGACAAAACGAATATAGATTCGTAATTATTTTATTATTACTAACATTTTGGATATTCTAACTTATATTTTAGTGCTTGCTACGAAAACTTATCATTAGATATTCTTTTCTTACTTTACTTCTTCACTTTTCTATAGGCTAACTTTCATCTACAAGCATATCTTGACAAAACGAATATAGATTCGTAATTATTTTATTATTACTAACATTTTGGATATTCTAACTTATATTTTAGTGCTTGCTACGAAAACTTATCATTAGATATTCTTTTCTTACTTTACTTCTTCACTTTTCTATAGGCTAACTTTCATCTACAAGCATATCTTGACAAAACGAATATAGATTCGTAATTATTTTATTATTACTAACATTTTGGATATTCTAACTTATATTTTAGTGCTTGCTACGAAAACTTATCATTAGATATTCTTTTCTTACTTTACTTCTTCACTTTTCTATAGGCTAACTTTCATCTACAAGCATATCTTGACAAAACGAATATAGATTCGTAATTATTTTATTATTACTAACATTTTGGATATTCTAACTTATATTTTAGTGCTTGCTACGAAAACTTATCATTAGATATTCTTTTCTTACTTTACTTCTTCACTTTTCTATAGGCTAACTTTCATCTACAAGCATATCTTGACAAAACGAATATAGATTCGTAATTATTTTATTATTACTAACATTTTGGATATTCTAACTTATATTTTAGTGCTTGCTACGAAAACTTATCATTAGATATTCTTTTCTTACTTTACTTCTTCACTTTTCTATAGGCTAACTTTCATCTACAAGCATATCTTGACAAAACGAATATAGATTCGTAATTATTTTATTATTACTAACATTTTGGATATTCTAACTTATATTTTAGTGCTTGCTACGAAAACTTATCATTAGATATTCTTTTCTTACTTTACTTCTTCACTTTTCTATAGGCTAACTTTCATCTACAAGCATATCTTGACAAAACGAATATAGATTCGTAATTATTTTATTATTACTAACATTTTGGATATTCTAACTTATATTTTAGTGCTTGCTACGAAAACTTATCATTAGATATTCTTTTCTTACTTTACTTCTTCACTTTTCTATAGGCTAACTTTCATCTACAAGCATATCTTGACAAAACGAATATAGATTCGTAATTATTTTATTATTACTAACATTTTTGGATATTCTAACTTATATTTTAGTGCTTGCTACGAAAACTTAATCATTAGATATTCTTTTCTTACTTTACTTCTTCACTTTTCTATAGGCTAACTTTCATCTACAAGCATATCTTGACAAAACGAATATAGATCGTAATTATTTACGAATCTATATTCGTTTTGTCAAGATATGCTTGTAGATGAAAGTTAGCCTATAGAAAAGTGAAGAAGTAAAGTAAGAAAAGAATATCTAATGATAAGTTTTCGTAGCAAGCACTAAAATATAAGTTAGAATATCCAAAATGTTAGTAATAATAAAATAATTACGAATCTATATTCGTTTTGTCAAGATATGCTTGTAGATGAAAGTTAGCCTATAGAAAAGTGAAGAAGTAAAGTAAGAAAAGAATATCTAATGATAAGTTTTCGTAGCAAGCACTAAAATATAAGTATAGAATATCCAAAATGTTAGTAATAATAAAATAATTACGAATCTATATTCGTTTTGTCAAGATATGCTTGTAGATGAAAGTTAGCCTATAGAAAAGTGAAGAAGTAAAGTAAGAAAAGAATATCTAATGATAAGTTTTCGTAGCAAGCACTAAAATATAAGTTAGAATATCCAAAATGTTAGTAATAATAAAATAATTACGAATCTATATTCGTTTTGTCAAGATATGCTTGTAGATGAAAGTTAGCCTATAGAAAAGTGAAGAAGTAAAGTAAGAAAAGAATATCTAATGATAAGTTTTCGTAGCAAGCACTAAAATATAAGTTAGAATATCCAAAATGTTAGTAATAATAAAATAATTACGAATCTATATTCGTTTTGTCAAGATATGCTTGTAGATGAAAGTTAGCCTATAGAAAAGTGAAGAAGTAAAAGTAAGAAAAGAATATCTAATGATAAGTTTTCGTAGCAAGCACTAAAATATAAGTTAGAATATCCAAAATGTTAGTAATAATAAAATAATTACGAATCTATATTCGTTTTGTCAAGATATGCTTGTAGATGAAAGTTAGCCTATAGAAAAGTGAAGAAGTAAAGTAAGAAAAAGAATATCTAATGATAAGTTTTCGTAGCAAGCACTAAAATATAAGTTAGAATATCCAAAATGTTAGTAATAATAAAATAATTACGAATCTATATTCGTTTTGTCAAGATATGCTTGTAGATGAAAGTTAGCCTATAGAAAAGTGAAGAAGTAAAGTAAGAAAAGAATATCTAATGATAAGTTTTCGTAGCAAGCACTAAAATATAAGTTAGAATATCCAAAATGTTAGTAATAATAAAATAATTACGAATCTATATTCGTTTTGTCAAGATATGCTTGTAGATGAAAGTTAGCCTATAGAAAAGTGAAGAAGTAAAGTAAGAAAAGAATATCTAATGATAAGTTTTCGTAGCAAGCACTAAAATATAAGTTAGAATATCCAAAATGTTAGTAATAATAAAATAATTACGAATCTATATTCGTTTTTGTCAAGATATGCTTGTAGATGAAAGTTAGCCTATAGAAAAGTGAAGAAGTAAAGTAAGAAAAGAATATCTAATGATAAGTTTTCGTAGCAAGCACTAAAATATAAGTTTAGAATATCCAAAATGTTAGTAATAATAAAATAATTACGAATCTATATTCGTTTTGTCAAGATATGCTTGTAGATGAAAGTTAGCCTATAGAAAAGTGAAGAAGTAAAGTAAGAAAAGAATATCTAATGATAAGTTTTCGTAGCAAGCACTAAAATATAAGTTAGAATATCCAAAATGTTAGTAATAATAAAATAATTACGAATCTATATTCGTTTTGTCAAGATATGCTTGTAGATGAAAGTTAGCCTATAGAAAAGTGAAGAAGTAAAGTAAGAAAAGAATATCTAATGATAAGTTTTCGTAGCAAGCACTAAAATATAAGTTAGAATATCCAAAATGTTAGTAATAATAAAATAATTACGAATCTATATTCGTTTTGTCAAGATATGCTTGTAGATGAAAGTTAGCCTATAGAAAAGTGAAGAAGTAAAGTAAGAAAAGAATATCTAATGATAAGTTTTCGTAGCAAGCACTAAAATATAAGTTAGAATATCCAAAATGTTAGTAATAATAAAATAATTACGAATCTATATTCGTTTTGTCAAGATATGCTTGTAGATGAAAGTTAGCCTATAGAAAAGTGAAGAAGTAAAGTAAGAAAAGAATATCTAATGATAAGTTTTCGTAGGCAAGCACTAAAATATAAGTTAGAATATCCAAAATGTTAGTAATAATAAAATAATTACGAATCTATATTCGTTTTGTCAAGATATGCTTGTAGATGAAAGTTAGCCTATAGAAAAGTGAAGAAGTAAAGTAAGAAAAGAATATCTAATGATAAGTTTTCGTAGCAAGCACTAAAATATAAGTTAGAATATCCAAAATGTTTAGTAATAATAAAATAATTACGAATCTATATTCGTTTTGTCAAGATATGCTTGTAGATGAAAGTTAGCCTATAGAAAAGTGAAGAAGTAAAGTAAGAAAAGAATATCTAATGATAAGTTTTCGTAGCAAGCACTAAAATATAAGTTAGAATATCCAAAATGTTAGTAATAATAAAATAATTACGAATCTATATTCGTTTTGTCAAGATATGCTTGTAGATGAAAGTTAGCCTATAGAAAAAGTGAAGAAGTAAAGTAAGGAAAAGAATATCTAATGATAAGTTTTCGTAGCAAGCACTAAAATATAAGTTAGAATATCCAAAATGTTAGTAATAATAAAATAATTACGAATCTATATTCGTTTTGTCAAGATATGCTTGTAGATGAAAGTTAGCCTATAGAAAAGTGAAGAAGTAAAGTAAGAAAAGAATATCTAATGATAAGTTTTCGTAGCAAGCACTAAAATATAAGTTAGAATATCCAAAATGTTAGTAATAATAAAATAATTACGAATCTATATTCGTTTTGTCAAGATATGCTTGTAGATGAAAGTTAGCCTATAGAAAAGTGAAGAAGTAAAGTAAGAAAAGAATATCTAATGATAAGTTTTCGTAGCAAGCACTAAAATATAAGTTAGAATATCCAAAATGTTTAGTAATAATAAAATAATTACGAATCTATATTCGTTTTGTCAAGATATGCTTGTAGATGAAAGTTAGCCTATAGAAAAGTGAAGAAGTAAAGTAAGAAAAGAATATCTAATGATAAGTTTTCGTAGCAAGCACTAAAATATAAGTTAGAATATCCAAAATGTTAGTAATAATAAATAATTACGAATCTATATTCGTTTTGTCAAGATATGCTTGTAGATGAAAGTTAGCCTATAGAAAAGTGAAGAAGTAAAGTAAGAAAAGAATATCTAATGATAAGTTTTCGTAGCAAGCACTAAAATATAAGTTAGAATATCCAAAATGTTAGTAATAATAAAATAATTACGAATCTATATTCGTTTTGTCAAGATATGCTTGTAGATGAAAGTTAGCCTATAGAAAAAGTGAAGAAGTAAAGTAAGAAAAGAATATCTAATGATAAGTTTTCGTAGCAAGCACTAAAATATAAGTTAGAATATCCAAAATGTTAGTAATAATAAATAATTACGAATCTATATTCGTTTTGTCAAGATATGCTTGTAGATGAAAGTTAGCCTATAGAAAAGTGAAGAAGTAAAGTAAGAAAAGAATATCTAATGATAAGTTTTCGTAGCAAGCACTAAAATATAAGTTAGAATATCCAAAATGTTAGTAATAATAAAATAATTACGAATCTATATTCGTTTTGTCAAGATATGCTTGTAGATGAAAGTTAGCCTATAGAAAAGTGAAGAAGTAAAGTAAGAAAAGAATATCTAATGATAAGTTTTCGTAGCAAGCACTAAAATATAAGTTAGAATATCCAAAATGTTAGTAATAATAAAATAATTACGAATCTATATTCGTTTTGTCAAGATATGCTTGTAGATGAAAGTTAGCCTATAGAAAAGTGAAGAAGTAAAGTAAGAAAAGAATATCTAATGATAAGTTTTCGTAGCAAGCACTAAAATATAAGTTAGAATATCCAAAATGTTAGTAATAATAAAATAATTACGAATCTATATTCGTTTTGTCAAGATATGCTTGTAGATGAAAGTTAGCCTATAGAAAAGTGAAGAAGTAAAGTAAGAAAAGAATATCTAATGATAAGTTTTTCGTAGCAAGCACTAAAATATAAGTTAGAATATCCAAAATGTTAGTAATAATAAAATAATTACGAATCTATATTCGTTTTGTCAAGATATGCTTGTAGATGAAAGTTAGCCTATAGAAAAGTGAAGAAGTAAAGTAAGAAAAGAATATCTAATGATAAGTTTTCGTAGCAAGCACTAAAATATAAGTTAGAATATCCAAAATGTTAGTAATAATAAAATAATTACGAATCTATATTCGTTTTGTCAAGATATGCTTGTAGATGAAAGTTAGCCTATAGAAAAGTGAAGAAGTAAAGTAAGAAAAGAATATCTAATGATAAGTTTTCGTAGCAAGCACTAAAATATAAGTTAGAATATCCAAAATGTTAGTAATAATAAAATAATTACGAATCTATATTCGTTTTGTCAAGATATGCTTGTAGATGAAAGTTAGCCTATAGAAAAGTGAAGAAGTAAAGTAAGAAAAGAATATCTAATGATAAGTTTTCGTAGCAAGCACTAAAATATAAGTTAGAATATCCAAAATGTTAGTAATAATAAAATAATTACGAATCTATATTCGTTTTGTCAAGATATGCTTGTAGATGAAAGTTAGCCTATAGAAAAGTGAAGAAGTAAAGTAAGAAAAGAATATCTAATGATAAGTTTTCGTAGCAAGCACTAAAATATAAGTTAGAATATCCAAAATGTTAGTAATAATAAAATAATTACGAATCTATATTCGTTTTGTCAAGATATGCTTGTAGATGAAAGTTAGCCTATAGAAAAGTGAAGAAGTAAAGTAAGAAAAGAATATCTAATGATAAGTTTTCGTAGCAAGCACTAAAATATAAGTTAGAATATCCAAAATGTTAGTAATAATAAAATAATTACGAATCTATATTCGTTTTGTCAAGATATGCTTGTAGATGAAAGTTAGCCTATAGAAAAGTGAAGAAGTAAAGTAAGAAAAGAATATCTAATGATAAGTTTTCGTAGCAAGCACTAAAAATATAAGTTAGAATATCCCAAAATGTTAGTAATAATAAAATAATTACGAATCTATATTCGTTTTGTCAAGATATGCTTGTAGATGAAAGTTAGCCTATAGAAAAGTGAAGAAGTAAAGTAAGAAAAGAATATCTAATGATAAGTTTTCGTAGCAAGCACTAAAATATAAGTTAGAATATCCAAAATGTTAGTAATAATAAAATAATTACGAATCTATATTCGTTTTGTCAAGATATGCTTGTAGATGAAAGTTAGCCTATAGAAAAGTGAAGAAGTAAAGTAAGAAAAGAATATCTAATGATAAGTTTTCGTAGCAAGCACTAAAATATAAGTTAGAATATCCAAAATGTTAGTAATAATAAAATAATTACGAATCTATATTCGTTTTGTCAAGATATGCTTGTAGATGAAAGTTAGCCTATAGAAAAGTGAAGAAGTAAAGTAAGAAAAGAATATCTAATGATAAGTTTTCGTAGCAAGCACTAAAATATAAGTTAGAATATCCAAAATGTTAGTAATAATAAAATAATTACGAATCTATATTCGTTTTGTCAAGATATGCTTGTAGATGAAAGTTAGCCTATAGAAAAGTGAAGAAGTAAAGTAAGAAAAGAATATCTAATGATAAGTTTTCGTAGCAAGCACTAAAATATAAGTTAGAATATCCAAAATGTTAGTAATAATAAAATAATTACGAATCTATATTCGTTTTGTCAAGATATGCTTGTAGATGAAAGTTAGCCTATAGAAAAGTGAAGAAGTAAAGTAAGAAAAGAATATCTAATGATAAGTTTTCGTAGCAAGCACTAAAATATAAGTTAGAATATCCAAAATGTTAGTAATAATAAAATAATTACGAATCTATATTCGTTTTGTCAAGATATGCTTGTAGATGAAAGTTAGCCTATAGAAAAGTGAAGAAGTAAAGTAAGAAAAGAATATCTAATGATAAGTTTTCGTAGCAAGCACTAAAATATAAGTTAGAATATCCAAAATGTTAGTAATAATAAAATAATTACGAATCTATATTCGTTTTGTCAAGATATGCTTGTAGATGAAAGTTAGCCTATAGAAAAGTGAAGAAGTAAAGTAAGAAAAGAATATCTAATGATAAGTTTTCGTAGCAAGCACTAAAATATAAGTTAGAATATCCAAAATGTTAGTAATAATAAAATAATTACGAATCTATATTCGTTTTGTCAAGATATGCTTGTAGATGAAAGTTAGCCTATAGAAAAGTGAAGAAGTAAAGTAAGAAAAGAATATCTAATGATAAGTTTTCGTAGCAAGCACTAAAATATAAGTTAGAATATCCAAAATGTTAGTAATAATAAAATAATTACGAATCTATATTCGTTTTTGTCAAGATATGCTTGTAGATGAAAGTTAGCCTATAGAAAAGTGAAGAAGGTAAAGTAAGAAAAGAATATCTAATGATAAGTTTTCGTAGCAAGCACTAAAATATAAGTTAGAATATCCAAAATGTTAGTAATAAAGTAAGAAAAGAATATCTAATGATAAAGTTTTCGTAGCAAGCACTAAAATATAGTTAGAATATCCAAAATGTTAGTAATAATAAAATAATTACGAATCTATATTCGTTTTGTCAAGATATGCTTGTAGATGAAAGTTAGCCTATAGAAAAGTGAAGAAGTAAAGTAAGAAAAGAATATCTAATGATAAGTTTTCGTAGCAAGCACTAAAATATAAGTTAGAATATCCAAAATGTTAGTAATAATAAAATAATTACGAATCTATATTCGTTTTGTCAAGATATGCTTGTAGATGAAAGTTAGCCTATAGAAAAGTGAAGAAGTAAAGTAAGAAAAGAATATCTAATGATAAGTTTTCGTAGCAAGCACTAAAATATAAGTTAGAATATCCAAAATGTTAGTAATAATAAAATAATTACGAATCTATATTCGTTTTGTCAAGATATGCTTGTAGATGAAAGTTAGCCTATAGAAAAGTGAAGAAGTAAAGTAAGAAAAGAATATCTAATGATAAGTTTTCGTAGCAAGCACTAAAATATAAGTTAGAATATCCAAAATGTTAGTAATAATAAAATAATTACGAATCTATATTCGTTTTGTCAAGATATGCTTGTAGATGAAAGTTAGCCTATAGAAAAGTGAAGAAGTAAAGTAAGAAAAGAATATCTAATGATAAGTTTTCGTAGCAAGCACTAAAATATAAGTTAGAATATCCAAAATGTTAGTAATAATAAAATAATTACGAATCTATATTCGTTTTGTCAAGATATGCTTGTAGATGAAAGTTAGCCTATAGAAAAGTGAAGAAGTAAAGTAAGAAAAGAATATCTAATGATAAGTTTTCGTAGCAAGCACTAAAATATAAGTTAGAATATCCAAAATGTTAGTAATAATAAAATAATTACGAATCTATATTCGTTTTGTCAAGATATGCTTGTAGATGAAAGTTAGCCTATAGAAAAGTGAAGAAGTAAAGTAAGAAAAGAATATCTAATGATAAGTTTTCGTAGCAAGCACTAAAATATAAGTTAGAATATCCAAAATGTTAGTAATAATAAAATAATTACGAATCTATATTCGTTTTGTCAAGATATGCTTGTAGATGAAAGTTAGCCTATAGAAAAGTGAAGAAGTAAAGTAAGAAAAGAATATCTAATGATAAGTTTTTCGTAGCAAGCACTAAAATATAAGTTAGAATATCCAAAATGTTAGTAATAATAAAATAATTACGAATCTATATTCGTTTTGTCAAGATATGCTTGTAGATGAAAGTTAGCCTATAGAAAAGTGAAGAAGTAAAGTAAGAAAAGAATATCTAATGATAAGTTTTCGTAGCAAGCACTAAAATATAAGTTAGAATATCCAAAATGTTAGTAATAATAAAATAATTACGAATCTATATTCGTTTTGTCAAGATATGCTTGTAGATGAAAGTTAGCCTATAGAAAAGTGAAGAAGTAAAGTAAGAAAAGAATATCTAATGATAAGTTTTCGTAGCAAGCACTAAAATATAAGTTAGAATATCCAAAATGTTAGTAATAATAAAATAATTACGAATCTATATTCGTTTTGTCAAGATATGCTTGTAGATGAAAGTTAGCCTATAGAAAAGTGAAGAAGTAAAGTAAGAAAAGAATATCTAATGATAAGTTTTCGTAGCAAGCACTAAAATATAAGTTAGAATATCCAAAATGTTAGTAATAATAAAATAATTACGAATCTATATTCGTTTTGTCAAGATATGCTTGTAGATGAAAGTTAGCCTATAGAAAAGTGAAGAAGTAAAGTAAGAAAAGAATATCTAATGATAAGTTTTCGTTGTAGATGAAAGTTAGCCTATAGAAAAGTGAAGAAGTAAAGTAAGAAAAGAATATCTAATGATAAGTTTTCGTAGCAAGCACTAAAATATAAGTTAGAATATCCAAAATGTTAGTAATAATAAAATAATTACGAATCTATATTCGTTTTGTCAAGATATGCTTGTAGATGAAAGTTAGCCTATAGAAAAGTGAAGAAGTAAAGTAAGAAAAGAATATCTAATGATAAGTTTTCGTAGCAAGCACTAAAATATAAGTTAGAATATCCAAAATGTTAGTAATAATAAAATAATTACGAATCTATATTCGTTTTGTCAAGATATGCTTGTAGATGAAAGTTAGCCTATAGAAAAGTGAAGAAGTAAAGTAAGAAAAGAATATCTAATGATAAGTTTCGTAGCAAGCACTAAAATATAAGTTAGAATATCCAAATGTTAGTAATAATAAAATAATTACGAATCTATATTCGTTTTGTCAAGATATGCTTGTAGATGAAAGTTAGCCTATAGAAAAGTGAAGAAGTAAAGTAAGAAAAGAATATCTAATGATAAGTTTTCGTAGCAAGATATGCTTGTAGATGAAAGTTAGCCTATAGAAAAGTGAAGAAGTAAAGTAAGAAAAGAATATCTAATGATAAGTTTTCGTAGCAAGCACTAAAATATAAGTTAGAATATCCAAAATGTTAGTAATAATAAAATAATTACGAATCTATATTCGTTAAGTTTTCGTAGCAAGCACTAAAATATAAGTTAGAATATCCAAAATGTTAGTAATAATAAAATAATTACGAATCTATATTCGTTTTGTCAAGATATGCTTGTAGATGAAAGTTAGCCTATAGAAAAGTGAAGAAGTAAAGTAAGAAAAGAATATCTAATGATAAGTTTTCGTAGCAAGCACTAAAATATAAGTTAGAATATCCAAAATGTTAGTAATAATAAAATAATTACGAATCTATATTCGTTTTGTCAAGATATGCTTGTAGATGAAAGTTTAGCCTATAGAAAAGTGAAGAAGTAAAGTAAGAAAAGAATATCTAATGATAAGTTTTCGTAGCAAGCACTAAAATATAAGTTAGAATATCCAAAATGTTAGTAATAATAAAATAATTACGAATCTATATTCGTTTTGTCAAGATATGCTTGTAGATGAAAGTTAGCCTATAGAAAAGTGAAGAAGTAAAGTAAGAAAAGAATATCTAATGATAAGTTTTCGTAGCAAGCACTAAAATATAAGTTAGAATATCCAAAATGTTAGTAATAATAAAATAATTACGAATCTATATTCGTTTTGTCAAGATATGCTTGTAGATGAAAGTTAGCCTATAGAAAAGTGAAGAAGTAAAGTAAGAAAAGAATATCTAATGATAAGTTTTCGTAGCAAGCACTAAAATATAAGTTAGAATATCCAAAATGTTAGTAATAATAAAATAATTACGAATCTATATTCGTTTTGTCAAGATATGCTTGTAGATGAAAGTTAGCCTATAGAAAAGTGAAGAAGTAAAGTAAGAAAAGAATATCTAATGATAAGTTTTCGTAGCAAGCACTAAAATATAAGTTAGAATATCCAAAATGTTAGTAATAATAAAATAATTACGAATCTATATTCGTTTTGTCAAGATATGCTTGTAGATGAAAGTTAGCCTATAGAAAAGTGAAGAAGTAAAGTAAGAAAAGAATATCTAATGATAAGTTTTCGTAGCAAGCACTAAAATATAAGTTAGAATATCCAAAAATGTTAGTAATAATAAAATAATTACGAATCTATATTCGTTTTGTCAAGATATGCTTGTAGATGAAAGTTAGCCTATAGAAAAGTGAAGAAGTAAAGTAAGAAAAAGAATATCTAATGATAAGTTTTCGTAGCAAGCACTAAAATATAAGTTAGAATATCCAAAATGTTAGTAATAATAAAATAATTACGAATCTATATTCGTTTTGTCAAGATATGCTTGTAGATGAAAGTTAGCCTATAGAAAAGTGAAGAAGTAAAGTAAGAAAAGAATATCTAATGATAAGTTTTCGTAGCAAGCACTAAAATATAAGTTAGAATATCCAAAATGTTAGTAATAATAAAATAATTACGAATCTATATTCGTTTTGTCAAGATATGCTTGTAGATGAAAGTTAGCCTATAGAAAAGTGAAGAAGTAAAGTAAGAAAAGAATATCTAATGATAAGTTTTCGTAGCAAGCACTAAAATATAAGTTAGAATATCCAAAATGTTAGTAATAATAAAATAATTACGAATCTAATATTCGTTTTGTCAAGATATGCTTGTAGATGAAAGTTAGCCTATAGAAAAGTGAAGAAGTAAAGTAAGAAAAGAATATCTAATGATAAGTTTTCGTAGCAAGCACTAAAATATAAGTTAGAATATCCAAAATGTTAGTAATAATAAAATAATTACGAATCTATATTCGTTTTGTCAAGATATGCTTGTAGATGAAAGTTAGCCTATAGAAAAGTGAAGAAGTAAAGTAAGAAAAGAATATCTAATGATAAGTTTTCGTAGCAAGCACTAAAATATAAGTTAGAATATCCAAAATGTTAGTAATAATAAAATAATTACGAATCTATATTCGTTTTGTCAAGATATGCTTGTAGATGAAAGTTAGCCTATAGAAAAGTGAAGAAGTAAAGTAAGAAAAGAATATCTAATGATAAGTTTTCGTAGCAAGCACTAAAATATAAGTTAGAATATCCAAAATGTTAGTAATAATAAAATAATTACGAATCTATATTCGTTTTGTCAAGATATGCTTGTAGATGAAAGTTAGCCTATAGAAAAGTGAAGAAGTAAAGTAAGAAAAGAATATCTAATGATAAGTTTTCGTAGCAAGCACTAAAATATAAGTTAGAATATCCAAAATGTTAGTAATAATAAAATAATTACGAATCTATATTCGTTTTGTCAAGATATGCTTGTAGATGAAAGTTAGCCTATAGAAAAGTGAAGAAGTAAAGTAAGAAAAGAATATCTAATGATAAGTTTTCGTAGCAAGCACTAAAATATAAGTTAGAATATCCAAAATGTTAGTAATAATAAAATAATTACGAATCTATATTCGTTTTGTCAAGATATGCTTGTAGATGAAAGTTAGCCTATAGAAAAGTGAAGAAGTAAAGTAAGAAAAGAATATCTAATGATAAGTTTTCGTAGCAAGCACTAAAATATAAGTTAGAATATCCAAAATGTTAGTAATAATAAAATAATTACGAATCTATATTCGTTTTGTCAAGATATGCTTGTAGATGAAAGTTAGCCTATAGAAAAGTGAAGAGTAAAGTAAGAAAAGAATATCTAATGATAAGTTTTCGTAGCAAGCACTAAAATATAAGTTAGAATATCCAAAATGTTAGTAATAATAAAATAATTACGAATCTATATTCGTTTTGTCAAGATATGCTTGTAGATGAAAGTTAGCCTATAGAAAAGTGAAGAAGTAAAGTAAGAAAAGAATATCTAATGATAAGTTTTTCGTAGCAAGCACTAAAATATAAGTTAGAATATCCAAAATGTTAGTAATAATAAAATAATTACGAATCTATATTCGTTTTGTCAAGATATGCTTGTAGATGAAAGTTAGCCTATAGAAAAGTGAAGAAGTAAAGTAAGAAAAGAATATCTAATGATAAGTTTTCGTAGCAAGCACTAAAATATAAGTTAGAATATCCAAAATGTTAGTAATAATAAAATAATTACGAATCTATATTCGTTTTGTCAAGATATGCTTGTAGATGAAAGTTAGCCTATAGAAAAGTGAAGAAGTAAAGTAAGAAAAGAATATCTAATGATAAGTTTTCGTAGCAAGCACTAAAATATAAGTTAGAATATCCAAAATGTTAGTAATAATAAAATAATTACGAATCTATATTCGTTTTGTCAAGATATGCTTGTAGATGAAAGTTAGCCTATAGAAAAAGTGAAGAAGTAAAGTAAGAAAAGAATATCTAATGATAAGTTTTCGTAGCAAGCACTAAAATATAAGTTAGAATATCCAAAATGTTAGTAATAATAAAATAATTACGAATCTATATTCGTTTTGTCAAGATATGCTTGTAGATGAAAGTTAGCCTATAGAAAAGTGAAGAAGTAAAGTAAGAAAAGAATATCTAATGATAAGTTTTCGTAGCAAGCACTAAAATATAAGTTAGAATATCCAAAATGTTAGTAATAATAAAATAATTACGAATCTATATTCGTTTTGTCAAGATATGCTTGTAGATGAAAGTTAGCCTATAGAAAAGTGAAGAAGTAAAGTAAGAAAAGAATATCTAATGATAAGTTTTCGTAGCAAGCACTAAAATATAAGTTAGAATATCCAAAATGTTAGTAATAATAAAATAATTACGAATCTATATTCGTTTTGTCAAGATATGCTTGTAGATGAAAGTTAGCCTATAGAAAAGTGAAGAAGTAAAGTAAGAAAAGAATATCTAATGATAAGTTTTTCGTAGCAAGCACTAAAATATAAGTTAGAATATCCAAAATGTTAGTAATAATAAAATAATTACGAATCTATATTCGTTTTGTCAAGATATGCTTGTAGATGAAAGTTAGCCTATAGAAAAGTGAAGAAGTAAAGTAAGAAAAGAATATCTAATGATAAGTTTTTCGTAGCAAGCACTAAAATATAAGTTAGAATATCCAAAATGTTAGTAATAATAAAATAATTACGAATCTATATTCGTTTTGTCAAGATATGCTTGTAGATGAAAGTTAGCCTATAGAAAAGTGAAGAAGTAAAGTAAGAAAAGAATATCTAATGATAAGTTTTCGTAGCAAGCACTAAAATATAAGTTAGAATATCCAAAATGTTAGTAATAATAAAATAATTACGAATCTTATATTCGTTTTGTCAAGATATGCTTGTAGATGAAAGTTAGCCTATAGAAAAGTGAAGAAGTAAAGTAAGAAAAGAATATCTAATGATAAGTTTTCGTAGCAAGCACTAAAATATAAGTTAGAATATCCAAAATGTTAGTAATAATAAAATAATTACGAATCTATATTCGTTTTGTCAAGATATGCTTGTAGATGAAAGTTAGCCTATAGAAAAGTGAAGAAGTAAAGTAAGAAAAGAATATCTAATGATAAGTTTTCGTAGCAAGCACTAAAATATAAGTTAGAATATCCAAAATGTTAGTAATAATAAAATAATTACGAATCTATATTCGTTTTGTCAAGATATGCTTGTAGATGAAAGTTAGCCTATAGAAAAGTGAAGAAGTAAAGTAAGAAAAGAATATCTAATGATAAGTTTTCGTAGCAAGCACTAAAATATAAGTTAGAATATCCAAAATGTTAGTAATAATAAAATAATTACGAATCTATATTCGTTTTTGTCAAGATATGCTTGTAGATGAAAGTTAGCCTATAGAAAAGTGAAGAAGTAAAGTAAGAAAAGAATATCTAATGATAAGTTTTCGTAGCAAGCACTAAAATATAAGTTAGAATATCCAAAATGTTAGTAATAATAAAATAATTACGAATCTATATTCGTTTTGTCAAGATATGCTTGTAGATGAAAGTTAGCCTATAGAAAAGTGAAGAAGTAAAGTAAGAAAAGAATATCTAATGATAAGTTTTCGTAGCAAGCACTAAAATATAAGTTAGAATATCCAAAATGTTAGTAATAATAAAATAATTACGAATCTATATTCGTTTTGTCAAGATATGCTTGTAGATGAAAGTTAGCCTATAGAAAAGTGAAGAAGTAAAGTAAGAAAAGAATATCTAATGATAAGTTTTCGTAGCAAGCACTAAAATATAAGTTAGAATATCCAAAATGTTAGTAATAATAAAATAATTACGAATCTATATTCGTTTTGTCAAGATATGCTTGTAGATGAAAGTTAGCCTATAGAAAAGTGAAGAAGTAAAGTAAGAAAAGAATATCTAATGATAAGTTTTCGTAGCAAGCACTAAAATATAAGTTAGAATATCCAAAATGTTAGTAATAATAAAATAATTACGAATCTATATTCGTTTTGTCAAGATATGCTTGTAGATGAAAGTTAGCCTATAGAAAAGTGAAGAAGTAAAGTAAGAAAAGAATATCTAATGATAAGTTTTCGTAGCAAGCACTAAAATATAAGTTAGAATATCCAAAATGTTAGTAATAATAAAATAATTACGAATCTATATTCGTTTTGTCAAGATATGCTTGTAGATGAAAGTTAGCCTATAGAAAAGTGAAGAAGTAAAGTAAGAAAAGAATATCTAATGATAAGTTTTCGTAGCAAGCACTAAAATATAAGTTAGAATATCCAAAATGTTAGTAATAATAAAATAATTACGAATCTATATTCGTTTTGTCAAGATATGCTTGTAGATGAAAGTTAGCCTATAGAAAAGTGAAGAAGTAAAGTAAGAAAAGAATATCTAATGATAAGTTTTCGTAGCAAGCACTAAAATATAAGTTAGAATATCCAAAATGTTAGTAATAATAAAATAATTACGAATCTATATTCGTTTTGTCAAGATATGCTTGTAGATGAAAGTTAGCCTATAGAAAAGTGAAGAAGTAAAGTAAGAAAAGAATATCTAATGATAAGTTTTCGTAGCAAGCACTAAAATATAAGTTAGAATATCCAAAATGTTAGTAATAATAAAATAATTACGAATCTATATTCGTTTTGTCAAGATATGCTTGTAGATGAAAGTTAGCCTATAGAAAAGTGAAGAAGTAAAGTAAGAAAAGAATATCTAATGATAAGTTTTCGTAGCAAGCACTAAAATATAAGTTAGAATATCCAAAATGTTAGTAATAATAAAATAATTACGAATCTATATTCGTTTTGTCAAGATATGCTTGTAGATGAAAGTTAGCCTATAGAAAAGTGAAGAAGTAAAGTAAGAAAAGAATATCTAATGATAAGTTTTCGTAGCAAGCACTAAAATATAAGTTAGAATATCCAAAATGTTAGTAATAATAAAATAATTACGAATCTATATTCGTTTTGTCAAGATATGCTTGTAGATGAAAGTTAGCCTATAGAAAAGTGAAGAAGTAAAGTAAGAAAAGAATATCTAATGATAAGTTTTCGTAGCAAGCACTAAAATATAAGTTAGAATATCCAAAATGTTAGTAATAATAAAATAATTACGAATCTATATTCGTTTTGTCAAGATATGCTTGTAGATGAAAGTTAGCCTATAGAAAAGTGAAGAAGTAAAGTAAGAAAAGAATATCTAATGATAAGTTTTCGTAGCAAGCACTAAAATATAAGTTAGAATATCCAAAATGTTAGTAATAATAAAATAATTACGAATCTATATTCGTTTTGTCAAGATATGCTTGTAGATGAAAGTTAGCCTATAGAAAAGTGAAGAAGTAAAGTAAGAAAAGAATATCTAATGATAAGTTTTCGTAGCAAGCACTAAAATATAAGTTAGAATATCCAAAATGTTAGTAATAATAAAATAATTACGAATCTATATTCGTTTTGTCAAGATATGCTTGTAGATGAAAGTTAGCCTATAGAAAAAGTGAAGAAGTAAAGTAAGAAAAGAATATCTAATGATAAGTTTTCGTAGCAAGCACTAAAATATAAGTTAGAATATCCAAAATGTTAGTAATAATAAAATAATTACGAATCTATATTCGTTTTGTCAAGATATGCTTGTAGATGAAAGTTAGCCTATAGAAAAGTGAAGAAGTAAAGTAAGAAAAGAATATCTAATGATAAGTTTTCGTAGCAAGCACTAAAATATAAGTTAGAATATCCAAAATGTTAGTAATAATAAAATAATTACGAATCTATATTCGTTTTGTCAAGATATGCTTGTAGATGAAAGTTAGCCTATAGAAAAGTGAAGAAGTAAAGTAAGAAAAGAATATCTAATGATAAGTTTTTCGTAGCAAGCACTAAAATATAAGTTAGAATATCCAAAAATGTTAGTAATAATAAAATAATTACGAATCTATATTCGTTTTGTCAAGATATGCTTGTAGATGAAAGTTAGCCTATAGAAAAGTGAAGAAGTAAAGTAAGAAAAGAATATCTAATGATAAGTTTTCGTAGCAAGCACTAAAATATAAGTTTGCTATAGGCTAACTTTCATCTACAAGCATATCTTGACAAAACGAATATAGATTCGTAATTATTTTATTATTACTAACATTTTGGATATTCTAACTTATATTTTAGTGCTTGCTACGAAAACTTATCATTAGATATTCTTTTCTTACTTTACTTCTTCACTTTTCTATAGGCTAACTTTCATCTACAAGCATATCTTGACAAAACGAATATAGATTCGTAATTATTTTATTATTACTAACATTTTGGATATTCTAACTTATATTTTAGTGCTTGCTACGAAAACTTATCATTAGATATTCTTTTCTTACTTTACTTCTTCACTTTTCTATAGGCTAACTTTCATCTACAAGCATATCTTGACAAAACGAATATAGATTCGTAATTATTTTATTATTACTAACATTTTGGATATTCTAACTTATATTTTAGTGCTTGCTACGAAAACTTATCATTAGATATTCTTTTCTTACTTTACTTCTTCACTTTTCTATAGGCTAACTTTCATCTACAAGCATATCTTGACAAAACGAATATAGATTCGTAATTATTTTATTATTACTAACATTTTGGATATTCTAACTTATATTTTAGTGCTTGCTACGAAAACTTATCATTAGATATTCTTTTCTTACTTTACTTCTTCACTTTTCTATAGGCTAACTTTCATCTACAAGCATATCTTGACAAAACGAATATAGATTCGTAATTATTTTATTATTACTAACATTTTGGATATTCTAACTTATATTTTAGTGCTTGCTACGAAAACTTATCATTAGATATTCTTTTCTTACTTTACTTCTTCACTTTTCTATAGGCTAACTTTCATCTACAAGCATATCTTGACAAAACGAATATAGATTCGTAATTATTTTATTATTACTAACATTTTGGATATTCTAACTTATATTTTAGTGCTTGCTACGAAAACTTATCATTAGATATTCTTTTCTTACTTTACTTCTTCACTTTTCTATAGGCTAACTTTCATCTACAAGCATATCTTGACAAAACGAATATAGATTCGTAATTATTTTATTATTACTAACATTTTGGATATTCTAACTTATATTTTAGTGCTTGCTACGAAAACTTATCATTAGATATTCTTTTCTTACTTTACTTCTTCACTTTTCTATAGGCTAACTTTCATCTACAAGCATATCTTGACAAAACGAATATAGATTCGTAATTATTTTATTATTACTAACATTTTGGATATTCTAACTTATATTTTAGTGCTTGCTACGAAAACTTATCATTAGATATTCTTTTCTTACTTTACTTCTTCACTTTTCTATAGGCTAACTTTCATCTACAAGCATATCTTGACAAAACGAATATAGATTCGTAATTATTTTATTATTACTAACATTTTGGATATTCTAACTTATATTTTAGTGCTTGCTACGAAAACTTATCATTAGATATTCTTTTCTTACTTTACTTCTTCACTTTTCTATAGGCTAACTTTCATCTACAAGCATATCTTGACAAAACGAATATAGATTCGTAATTATTTTATTATTACTAACATTTTGGATATTCTAACTTATATTTTAGTGCTTGCTACGAAAACTTATCATTAGATATTCTTTTCTTACTTTACTTCTTCACTTTTCTATAGGCTAACTTTCATCTACAAGCATATCTTGACAAAACGAATATAGATTCGTAATTATTTTATTATTACTAACATTTTGGATATTCTAACTTATATTTTAGTGCTTGCTACGAAAACTTATCATTAGATATTCTTTTCTTACTTTACTTCTTCACTTTTCTATAGGCTAACTTTCATCTACAAGCATATCTTGACAAAACGAATATAGATTCGTAATTATTTTATTATTACTAACATTTTGGATATTCTAACTTATATTTTAGTGCTTGCTACGAAAACTTATCATTAGATATTCTTTTCTTACTTTACTTCTTCACTTTTCTATAGGCTAACTTTCATCTACAAGCATATCTTGACAAAACGAATATAGATTCGTAATTATTTTATTATTACTAACATTTTGGATATTCTAACTTATATTTTAGTGCTTGCTACGAAAACTTATCATTAGATATTCTTTTCTTACTTTACTTCTTCACTTTTCTATAGGCTAACTTTCATCTACAAGCATATCTTGACAAAACGAATATAGATTCGTAATTATTTTATTATTACTAACATTTTGGATATTCTAACTTATATTTTAGTGCTTGCTACGAAAACTTATCATTAGATATTCTTTTCTTACTTTACTTCTTCACTTTTCTATAGGCTAACTTTCATCTACAAGCATATCTTGACAAAACGAATATAGATTCGTAATTATTTTATTATTACTAACATTTTGGATATTCTAACTTATATTTTAGTGCTTGCTACGAAAACTTATCATTAGATATTCTTTTCTTACTTTACTTCTTCACTTTTCTATAGGCTAACTTTCATCTACAAGCATATCTTGACAAAACGAATATAGATTCGTAATTATTTTATTATTACTAACATTTTGGATATTCTAACTTATATTTTAGTGCTTGCTACGAAAACTTATCATTAGATATTCTTTTCTTACTTTACTTCTTCACTTTTCTATAGGCTAACTTTCATCTACAAGCATATCTTGACAAAACGAATATAGATTCGTAATTATTTTATTATTACTAACATTTTGGATATTCTAACTTATATTTTAGTGCTTGCTACGAAAACTTATCATTAGATATTCTTTTCTTACTTTACTTCTTCACTTTTCTATAGGCTAACTTTCATCTACAAGCATATCTTGACAAAACGAATATAGATTCGTAATTATTTTATTATTACTAACATTTTGGATATTCTAACTTATATTTTAGTGCTTGCTACGAAAACTTATCATTAGATATTCTTTTCTTACTTTACTTCTTCACTTTTCTATAGGCTAACTTTCATCTACAAGCATATCTTGACAAAACGAATATAGATTCGTAATTATTTTATTATTACTAACATTTTGGATATTCTAACTTATATTTTAGTGCTTGCTACGAAAACTTATCATTAGATATTCTTTTCTTACTTTACTTCTTCACTTTTCTATAGGCTAACTTTCATCTACAAGCATATCTTGACAAAACGAATATAGATTCGTAATTATTTTATTATTACTAACATTTTGGATATTCTAACTTATATTTTAGTGCTTGCTACGAAAACTTATCATTAGATATTCTTTTCTTACTTTACTTCTTCACTTTTCTATAGGCTAACTTTCATCTACAAGCATATCTTGACAAAACGAATATAGATTCGTAATTATTTTATTATTACTAACATTTTGGATATTCTAACTTATATTTTAGTGCTTGCTACGAAAACTTATCATTAGATATTCTTTTCTTACTTTACTTCTTCACTTTTCTATAGGCTAACTTTCATCTACAAGCATATCTTGACAAAACGAATATAGATTCGTAATTATTTTATTATTACTAACATTTTGGATATTCTAACTTATATTTTAGTGCTTGCTACGAAAACTTATCATTAGATATTCTTTTCTTACTTTACTTCTTCACTTTTCTATAGGCTAACTTTCATCTACAAGCATATCTTGACAAAACGAATATAGATTCGTAATTATTTTATTATTACTAACATTTTGGATATTCTAACTTATATTTTAGTGCTTGCTACGAAAACTTATCATTAGATATTCTTTTCTTACTTTACTTCTTCACTTTTCTATAGGCTAACTTTCATCTACAAGCATATCTTGACAAAACGAATATAGATTCGTAATTATTTTATTATTACTAACATTTTGGATATTCTAACTTATATTTTAGTGCTTGCTACGAAAACTTATCATTAGATATTCTTTTCTTACTTTACTTCTTCACTTTTCTATAGGCTAACTTTCATCTACAAGCATATCTTGACAAAACGAATATAGATTCGTAATTATTTTATTATTACTAACATTTTGGATATTCTAACTTATATTTTAGTGCTTGCTACGAAAACTTATCATTAGATATTCTTTTCTTACTTTACTTCTTCACTTTTCTATAGGCTAACTTTCATCTACAAGCATATCTTGACAAAACGAATATAGATTCGTAATTATTTTATTATTACTAACATTTTGGATATTCTAACTTATATTTTAGTGCTTGCTACGAAAACTTATCATTAGATATTCTTTTCTTACTTTACTTCTTCACTTTTCTATAGGCTAACTTTCATCTACAAGCATATCTTGACAAAACGAATATAGATTCGTAATTATTTTATTATTACTAACATTTTGGATATTCTAACTTATATTTTAGTGCTTGCTACGAAAACTTATCATTAGATATTCTTTTCTTACTTTACTTCTTCACTTTTCTATAGGCTAACTTTCATCTACAAGCATATCTTGACAAAACGAATATAGATTCGTAATTATTTTATTATTACTAACATTTTGGATATTCTAACTTATATTTTAGTGCTTGCTACGAAAACTTATCATTAGATATTCTTTTCTTACTTTACTTCTTCACTTTTCTATAGGCTAACTTTCATCTACAAGCATATCTTGACAAAACGAATATAGATTCGTAATTATTTTATTATTACTAACATTTTGGATATTCTAACTTATATTTTAGTGCTTGCTACGAAAACTTATCATTAGATATTCTTTTCTTACTTTACTTCTTCACTTTTCTATAGGCTAACTTTCATCTACAAGCATATCTTGACAAAACGAATATAGATTCGTAATTATTTTATTATTACTAACATTTTGGATATTCTAACTTATATTTTAGTGCTTGCTACGAAAACTTATCATTAGATATTCTTTTCTTACTTTACTTCTTCACTTTTCTATAGGCTAACTTTCATCTACAAGCATATCTTGACAAAACGAATATAGATTCGTAATTATTTTATTATTACTAACATTTTGGATATTCTAACTTATATTTTAGTGCTTGCTACGAAAACTTATCATTAGATATTCTTTTCTTACTTTACTTCTTCACTTTTCTATAGGCTAACTTTCATCTACAAGCATATCTTGACAAAACGAATATAGATTCGTAATTATTTTATTATTACTAACATTTTGGATATTCTAACTTATATTTTAGTGCTTGCTACGAAAACTTATCATTAGATATTCTTTTCTTACTTTACTTCTTCACTTTTCTATAGGCTAACTTTCATCTACAAGCATATCTTGACAAAACGAATATAGATTCGTAATTATTTTATTATTACTAACATTTTGGATATTCTAACTTATATTTTAGTGCTTGCTACGAAAACTTATCATTAGATATTCTTTTCTTACTTTACTTCTTCACTTTTCTATAGGCTAACTTTCATCTACAAGCATATCTTGACAAAACGAATATAGATTCGTAATTATTTTATTATTACTAACATTTGGATATTCTAACTTATATTTTAGTGCTTGCTACGAAAACTTATCATTAGATATTCTTTTCTTACTTTACTTCTTCACTTTTCTATAGGCTAACTTTCATCTACAAGCATATCTTGACAAAACGAATATAGATTCGTAATTATTTTATTATTACTAACATTTTGGATATTCTAACTTATATTTTAGTGCTTGCTACGAAAACTTATCATTAGATATTCTTTTCTTACTTTACTTCTTCACTTTTCTATAGGCTAACTTTCATCTACAAGCATATCTTGACAAAACGAATATAGATTCGTAATTATTTTATTATTACTAACATTTTGGATATTCTAACTTATATTTTAGTGCTTGCTACGAAAACTTATCATTAGATATTCTTTTCTTACTTTACTTCTTCACTTTTCTATAGGCTAACTTTCATCTACAAGCATATCTTGACAAAACGAATATAGATTCGTAATTATTTTATTATTACTAACATTTTGGATATTCTAACTTATATTTTAGTGCTTGCTACGAAAACTTATCATTAGATATTCTTTTCTTACTTTACTTCTTCACTTTTCTATAGGCTAACTTTCATCTACAAGCATATCTTGACAAAACGAATATAGATTCGTAATTATTTTATTATTACTAACATTTTGGATATTCTAACTTATATTTTAGTGCTTGCTACGAAAACTTATCATTAGATATTCTTTTCTTACTTTACTTCTTCACTTTTCTATAGGCTAACTTTCATCTACAAGCATATCTTGACAAAACGAATATAGATTCGTAATTATTTTATTATTACTAACATTTTGGATATTCTAACTTATATTTAGTGCTTGCTACGAAAACTTATCATTAGATATTCTTTTCTTACTTTACTTCTTCACTTTTCTATAGGCTAACTTTCATCTACAAGCATATCTTGACAAAACGAATATAGATTCGTAATTATTTTATTATTACTAACATTTTGGATATTCTAACTTATATTTTAGTGCTTGCTACGAAAACTTATCATTAGATATTCTTTTCTTACTTTACTTCTTCACTTTTCTATAGGCTAACTTTCATCTACAAGCATATCTTGACAAAACGAATATAGATTCGTAATTATTTTATTATTACTAACATTTTGGATATTCTAACTTATATTTTAGTGCTTGCTACGAAAACTTATCATTAGATATTCTTTTCTTACTTTACTTCTTCACTTTTCTATAGGCTAACTTTCATCTACAAGCATATCTTGACAAAACGAATATAGATTCGTAATTATTTTATTATTACTAACATTTTGGATATTCTAACTTATATTTTAGTGCTTGCTACGAAAACTTATCATTAGATATTCTTTTCTTACTTTACTTCTTCACTTTTCTATAGGCTAACTTTCATCTACAAGCATATCTTGACAAAACGAATATAGATTCGTAATTATTTTATTATTACTAACATTTTGGATATTCTAACTTATATTTTAGTGCTTGCTACGAAAACTTATCATTAGATATTCTTTTCTTACTTTACTTCTTCACTTTTCTATAGGCTAACTTTCATCTACAAGCATATCTTGACAAAACGAATATAGATTCGTAATTATTTTATTATTACTAACATTTTGGATATTCTAACTTATATTTTAGTGCTTGCTACGAAA
>CAMPDV010004861.1:0-30766 GCA_946699065.1 Loxodes magnus
ATATAGAATTTTAGTTTTAAGTATTATGCTTTGAGAAGTAATAAGTATTTTGAAAAGTGAAGAAGTAAAGTAAGAAAAGAATAAAGAATTTTAGTTTTAAGTATTATTCTTTGAGATTAAATAAGTATTTATGTTAGTGAAGATGTAAAGTAAGAAAAGAAGATAGAATTTCAGTTTTAAGGAGTATGCTTTGATAAGTAATAAGTATTTCGAAAAGTGAAGAAGTAAAGTAAGAAAAGAAGATAGAATTTCAGTTTTAAGTATTATGCTTTGAGAAGTAATAAATGTTTATAAAAGTGAAGAAGAGAAGTAAGAAAAGAAGATAGAATTTCAGTTTTAAGGAGTATGCTTTGAGAAGTAATAAGTATTTATGTTAGTGAAGATGTAAAGTAAGAAAAGAAGATAGAATTTTAGTTTTACGTATTATGCTTTGAGAAGAAATAAGTATTAGAAAATTGAAGAAGTAAAGTAAGAAAAGAAGATAGAATTTCAGTTTTAAGGAGTATGTTTTGAGAAGTAATAAGTATTTAGAAAATTGAAGAAGTAAAGTAAGAAAAGAAGATAGAATTTCAGTTTTAAGTATTTTCTTTGAGATTAAATAAGTATTTATGTTAGTGAAGATGTAAAGTAAGAAAAGAAGATAGAATTTCAGTTTTACGGATTATGCTTTGAGAAGAAATAAGTATTTAGAAAATTGAAGAAGTAAAGTAAGAAAAGAAGATAGAATTTCAGTTTTAAGGAGTATGCTTTGAGAAGTAATAAATGTTTCGAAAAGTGAAGAAGTAAAGTAAGAAAAGAAGATAGAATTTTAGTTTTACGTATTATGCTTTGAGAAGAAATAAGTATTAGAAAAGTGAAGAAGAGAAGTAAGAAAAGAAGATAGAATTTCAGTTTTACTGATTATGCTTTAAGAAGAAATAAGTATTTAGAAAATTGAAGAAGTAAAGTAAGAAAAGAAGATAGAATTTCAGTTTTAAGTATTTTCTTTGAGATTAAATAAGTATTTATGTTAGTGAAGATGTAAAGTAAGAAAAGAAGATAGAATTTCAGTTTTAAGTATTATGCTTTGATAAGTAATAAGTATTTATAAAAGTGAAGAAGTAAAGTAAGAAAAGAATATAGAATTTTAGTTTTAAGTATTATGCTTTGAGATTAAATAAGTATTTATGTTAGTGAAGATGTAAAGTAAGAAAAGAAGATAGAATTTCAGTTTTAAGGAGTATGCTTTGATAAGTAATAAGTATTTCGAAAAGTGAAGAAGTAAAGTAAGAAAAGAAGATAGAATTTCAGTTTTAAGTATTATGCTTTGAGAAGTAATAAGTATTTTTAAAAGTGAAGAAGTAAAGTAAGAAAAGAAGATTGAATTTCAGTTTTAAGTAGTATGTTTTGAGAAGAAATAAGTATTAAAAAAGTGAAGAAGAGAAGTAAGAAAAGAAGATAGAATTTCAGTTTTACTGATTATGCTTTAAGAAGAAATAAGTATTTATAAAAGTGAAGAAGTAAAGTAAGAAAAGAAGATAGAATTTCAGTTTTAAGTATTATGCTTTGATAAGTAATAAGTATTTCGAAAAGTGAAGAAGTAAAGTAAGAAAAGAAGATAGAATTTCAGTTTTAAGGAGTATGCTTTGAGAAGTAATAAGTATTTAGAAAATTGAAGAAGAGAAGTAAGAAAAGAAGATAGAATTTCAGTTTTAAGGAGTATGCTTTGAGAAGTAATAAGTATTTTGAAAAGTGAAGAAGTAAAGTAAGAAAAGAATATAGAATTTTAGTTTTAAGTATTATGCTTTGAGAAGTAATAAGTATTTTGAAAAGTGAAGAAGTAAAGTAAGAAAAGAATAAAGAATTTTAGTTTTAAGTATTATGCTTTGAGATTAAATAAGTATTTATGTTAGTGAAGATGTAAAGTAAGAAAAGAAGATAGAATTTCAGTTTTAAGGAGTATGCTTTGATAAGTAATAAGTATTTCGAAAAGTGAAGAAGTAAAGTAAGAAAAGAAGATAGAATTTCAGTTTTAAGTATTATGCTTTGAGAAGTAATAAATGTTTATAAAAGTGAAGAAGAGAAGTAAGAAAAGAAGATAGAATTTCAGTTTTAAGGAGTATGCTTTGAGAAGTAATATGTATTTATGTTAGTGAAGATGTAAAGTAAGAAAAGAAGATAGAATTTTAGTTTTACGTATTATGCTTTGAGAAGAAATAAGTATTCGAAAAGTGAAGAAGTAAAGTAAGAAAAGAAGATAGAATTTCAGTTTTAAGGAGTATGCTTTGAGAAGTTTTAATTATTTATGTTAGTGAAGATGTAAAGTAAGAAAAGAAGATTGAATTTCAGTTTTAAGTAGTATGTTTTGAGAAGAAATAAGTATTTATAAAAGTGAAGAAGTAAAGTAAGAAAAGAAGATAGAATTTCAGTTTTAAGTATTATGCTTTGATAAGTAATAAGTATTTCGAAAAGTGAAGAAGTAAAGTAAGAAAAGAAGATAGAATTTCAGTTTTAAGGAGTATGCTTTGAGAAGTAATAAGTATTTTGAAAAGTGAAGAAGAGAAGTAAGAAAAGAAGATTGAATTTCAGTTTTAAGTATTATGCTTTGAGAAGTAATAAGTATTTAGAAAAATAAAAAAGTAAGATAAAAAAAGAAGATAGAATTTCAGTTTTACGGGTTATGCTTTGAGAAGTTTTAATTATTTATGTTAGTGAAGATGTAAAGTAGGAAAAGAAGATAGAATTTTAGTTTTAAGTATTATGCTTTGAGATTAAATAAGTATTTCGAAAAGTGAATAAGTAAAGTAAGAAAAGAAGATAGAATTTCAGTTTTAAGGAGTATACTTTGAGAAGTAATAAATGTTTCGAAAAGTGAAGAAGTAAAGTAAGAAAAGAAGATAGAATTTTAGTTTTACGTATTATGCTTTGAGAAGAAATAAGTATTAGAAAATTGAAGAAGTAAAGTAAGAAAAGAAGATAGAATTTCAGTTTTAAGTATTATGCTTTGAGAAGTAATAAGTATTTAGAAAATTGAAGAAGAGAAGTAAGAAAAGAAGATAGAATTTCAGTTTTAAGGAGTATGCTTTGAGAAGTAATAAGTATTTATGTTAGTGAAGATGTAAAGTAAGAAAAGAATATAGAATTTTAGTTTTAAGTATTATGCTTTGAGAAGTAATAAGTATATTGAAAAGTGAAGAAGTAAAGTAAGAAAAGAATAAAGAATTTTAGTTTTAAGTATTATGCTTTGAGATTAAATAAGTATTTATGTTAGTGAAGATGTAAAGTAAGAAAAGAAGATAGAATTTTAGTTTTAAGGAGTATGCTTTGATAAGTAATAAGTATTTCGAAAAGTGAAGAAGAGAAGTAAGAAAAGAAGATTGAATTTCAGTTTTAAGTATTATGCTTTGAGAAGTAATAAGTATTTAGAAAAATAAAAAAGTAAGATAAAAAAAGAAGATAGAATTTCAGTTTTAAGGAGTATGCTTTGAGAAGTAATAAGTATTTATGTTAGTGAAGATGTAAAGTAAGAAAAGAAGATAGAATTTTAGTTTTACGTATTATGCTTTGAGAAGAAATAAGTATTCGAAAAGTGAAGAAGTAAAGTAAGAAAAGAAGATAGAATTTCAGTTTTAAGGAGTATGCTTTGAGAAGTAATAAGTATTTAGAAAATTGAAGAAGAGAAGTAAGAAAAGAAGATAGAATTTCAGTTTTAAGGAGTATGCTTTGAGAAGTAATAAGTATTTATGTTAGTGAAGATGTAAAGTAAGAAAAGAATATAGAATTTTAGTTTTAAGTATTATGCTTTGAGAAGTAATAAGTATTTTGAAAAGTGAAGAAGTAAAGTAAGAAAAGAATAAAGAATTTTAGTTTTAAGTATTATGCTTTGAGATTAAATAAGTATTTATGTTAGTGAAGATGTAAAGTAAGAAAAGAAGATAGAATTTCAGTTTTAAGGAGTATGCTTTGATAAGTAATAAGTATTTCGAAAAGTGAAGAAGTAAAGTAAGAAAAGAAGATAGAATTTCAGTTTTAAGTATTATGCTTTGATAAGTAATAAGTATTTTGAAAAGTGAAGAAGTAAAGTAAGAAAAGAATAAAGAATTTCAGTTTTAAGGAGTATGCTTTGAGAAGTAATAAGTATTTATGTTAGTGAAGATGTAAAGTAAGAAAAGAAGATAGAATTTTAGTTTTACGTATTATGCTTTGAGAAGAAATAAGTATTCGAAAAGTGAAGAAGTAAAGTAAGAAAAGAAGATAGAATTTCAGTTTTAAGGAGTATGCTTTGAGAAGTTTTAATTATTTATGTTAGTGAAGATGTAAAGTAAGAAAAGAAGATTGAATTTCAGTTTTAAGTAGTATGTTTTGAGAAGAAATAAGTATTTATAAAAGTGAAGAAGTAAAGTAAGAAAAGAAGATAGAATTTCAGTTTTAAGTATTATGCTTTGATAAGTAATAAGTATTTCGAAAAGTGAAGAAGTAAAGTAAGAAAAGAAGATAGAATTTCAGTTTTAAGGAGTATGCTTTGAGAAGTAATAAGTATTTTGAAAAGTGAAGAAGAGAAGTAAGAAAAGAAGATTGAATTTCAGTTTTAAGTATTATGCTTTGAGAAGTAATAAGTATTTAGAAAAATAAAAAAGTAAGATAAAAAAAGAAGATAGAATTTCAGTTTTACGGGTTATGCTTTGAGAAGTTTTAATTATTTATGTTAGTGAAGATGTAAAGTAGGAAAAGAAGATAGAATTTTAGTTTTAAGTATTATGCTTTGAGATTAAATAAGTATTTCGAAAAGTGAATAAGTAAAGTAAGAAAAGAAGATAGAATTTCAGTTTTAAGGAGTATACTTTGAGAAGTAATAAATGTTTCGAAAAGTGAAGAAGTAAAGTAAGAAAAGAAGATAGAATTTTAGTTTTACGTATTATGCTTTGAGAAGAAATAAGTATTAGAAAATTGAAGAAGTAAAGTAAGAAAAGAAGATAGAATTTCAGTTTTAAGTATTATGCTTTGAGAAGTAATAAGTATTTAGAAAATTGAAGAAGAGAAGTAAGAAAAGAAGATAGAATTTCAGTTTTAAGGAGTATGCTTTGAGAAGTAATAAGTATTTATGTTAGTGAAGATGTAAAGTAAGAAAAGAATATAGAATTTTAGTTTTAAGTATTATGCTTTGAGAAGTAATAAGTATTTTGAAAAGTGAAGAAGTAAAGTAAGAAAAGAAGATAGAATTTCAGTTTTAAGTATTATGCTTTGAGAAGTAATAAGTATTTAGAAAATTGAAGAAGAGAAGTAAGAAAAGAAGATAGAATTTCAGTTTTAAGGAGTATGCTTTGAGAAGTAATAAGTATTTATGTTAGTGAAGATGTAAAGTAAGAAAAGAAGATAGAATTTTAGTTTTAAGGAGTATGCTTTGATAAGTAATAAGTATTTCGAAAAGTGAAGAAGTAAAGTAAGAAAAGAAGATAGAATTTCAGTTTTAAGTATTATGCTTTGAGAAGTAATAAATGTTTATAAAAGTGAAGAAGAGAAGTAAGAAAAGAAGATAGAATTTCAGTTTTAAGGAGTATGCTTTGAGAAGTAATAAGTATTTATGTTAGTGAAGATGTAAAGTAAGAAAAGAAGATAGAATTTTAGTTTTACGTATTATGCTTTGAGAAGAAATAAGTATTCGAAAAGTGAAGAAGTAAAGTAAGAAAAGAAGATAGAATTTCAGTTTTAAGGAGTATGCTTTGAGAAGTAATAAGTATTTAGAAAATTGAAGAAGAGAAGTAAGAAAAGAAGATAGAATTTCAGTTTTAAGGAGTATGCTTTGAGAAGTAATAAGTATTTATGTTAGTGAAGATGTAAAGTAAGAAAAGAATATAGAATTTTAGTTTTAAGTATTATGCTTTGAGAAGTAATAAGTATTTTGAAAAGTGAAGAAGTAAAGTAAGAAAAGAATAAAGAATTTTAGTTTTAAGTATTATGCTTTGAGATTAAATAAGTATTTATGTTAGTGAAGATGTAAAGTAAGAAAAGAAGATAGAATTTTAGTTTTACGTATTATGCTTTGAGAAGAAATAAGTATTTAGAAAATTGAAGAAGTAAAGTAAGAAAAGAAGATAGAATTTCAGTTTTAAGTATTATGCTTTGAGAAGTAATAAATGTTTATAAAAGTGAAGAAGAGAAGTAAGAAAAGAAGATAGAATTTCAGTTTTAAGGAGTATGCTTTGAGAAGTTTTAATTATTTATGTTAGTGAAGATGTAAAGTAAGAAAAGAAGATTGAATTTCAGTTTTAAGTATTATGCTTTGAGAAGTATTAAGTATTTTGAAAAGTGAAGAAGTAAAGTAAGAAAAGAAGATAGAATTTCAGTTTTAAGTATTATGCTTTGATAAGTAATAAGTATTTCGAAAAGTGAAGAAGTAAAGTAAGAAAAGAAGATAGAATTTCAGTTTTAAGGAGTATGCTTTGAGAAGTAATAAGTATTTTGAAAAGTGAAGAAGAGAAGTAAGAAAAGAAGATTGAATTTCAGTTTTAAGTATTATGCTTTGAGAAGTAATAAGTATTTAGAAAAATAAAAAAGTAAGATAAAAAAAGAAGATAGAATTTCAGTTTTACGGGTTATGCTTTGAGAAGTTTTAATTATTTATGTTAGTGAAGATGTAAAGTAGGAAAAGAAGATAGAATTTTAGTTTTAAGTATTATGCTTTGAGATTAAATAAGTATTTCGAAAAGTGAATAAGTAAAGTAAGAAAAGAAGATAGAATTTCAGTTTTAAGGAGTATACTTTGAGAAGTAATAAATGTTTCGAAAAGTGAAGAAGTAAAGTAAGAAAAGAAGATAGAATTTTAGTTTTACGTATTATGCTTTGAGAAGAAATAAGTATTTAGAAAATTGAAGAAGTAAAGTAAGAAAAGAAGATAGAATTTCAGTTTTAAGGAGTATGTTTTGAGAAGTAATAAGTATTTAGAAAATTGAAGAAGTAAAGTAAGAAAAGAAGATAGAATTTCAGTTTTAAGTATTTTCTTTGAGATTAAATAAGTATTTATGTTAGTGAAGATGTAAAGTAAGAAAAGAAGATAGAATTTCAGTTTTACGGATTATGCTTTGAGAAGAAATAAGTATTTAGAAAATTGAAGAAGTAAAGTAAGAAAAGAAGATAGAATTTCAGTTTTAAGGAGTATGCTTTGAGAAGTAATAAATGTTTCGAAAAGTGAAGAAGTAAAGTAAGAAAAGAAGATAGAATTTTAGTTTTACGTATTATGCTTTGAGAAGAAATAAGTATTAGAAAAGTGAAGAAGAGAAGTAAGAAAAGAAGATAGAATTTCAGTTTTACTGATTATGCTTTAAGAAGAAATAAGTATTTAGAAAATTGAAGAAGTAAAGTAAGAAAAGAAGATAGAATTTCAGTTTTAAGTATTTTCTTTGAGATTAAATAAGTATTTATGTTAGTGAAGATGTAAAGTAAGAAAAGAAGATAGAATTTCAGTTTTAAGTATTATGCTTTGATAAGTAATAAGTATTTATAAAAGTGAAGAAGTAAAGTAAGAAAAGAATATAGAATTTTAGTTTTAAGTATTATGCTTTGAGATTAAATAAGTATTTTTGTTAGTGAAGATGTAAAGTAAGAAAAGAAGATAGAATTTCAGTTTTAAGGAGTATGCTTTGATAAGTAATAAGTATTTCGAAAAGTGAAGAAGTAAAGTAAGAAAAGAAGATAGAATTTCAGTTTTAAGTATTATGCTTTGAGAAGTAATAAGTATTTTTAAAAGTGAAGAAGTAAAGTAAGAAAAGAAGATTGAATTTCAGTTTTAAGTAGTATGTTTTGAGAAGAAATAAGTATTAGAATATTGAAGAAGTAAAGTAAGAAAAGAAGATAGAATTTCAGTTTTAAGTATTATGCTTTGAGAAGTAATAAGTATTTTGAAAAGTGAAGAAGTAAAGTAAGAAAAGAAGATAGAATTTAAGTTTTAAGTATTATGCTTTGAGATTAAATAAGTATTTATGTTAGTGAAGATGTAAAGTAAGAAAAGAATATAGAATTTCAGTTTTACGTATTATAGTTTGAGAAGAAATAAGTATTAGAAAATTGAAGAAGTAAAGTAAGAAAGGAAGATAGAATTTCAGTTTTAAGTATTATGCTTTGAGAAGTAATAAATGTTTATAAAAGTGAAGAAGAGAAGTAAGAAAAGAAGATAGAATTTCAGTTTTAAGGAGTATGCTTTGAGAAGTATTAAGTATTTAGAAAAGTGAAAATGTAAAGTAAGAAAAGAAGATAGAATTTCAGTTTTAAGTATTTTCTTTGAGATTAAATAAATGTTTATAAAAGTGAAGAAGAGAAGTAAGAAAAGAATATAGAATTTCAGTTTTAAGTATTATGCTTTGAGAAGTAATAAGTATTTAGAAAAGTGAAGAAGTAAAGTAAGAAAAGAAGATAGAATTTAAGTTTTAAGTATTATGCTTTGAGATTAAATAAGTATTTATGTTAGTGAAGATGTAAAGTAAGAAAAGAAGATAGAATTTCAGTTTTACGTATTATGCTTTGAGAAGAAATAAGTATTAGAAAATTGAAGAAGTAAAGTAAGAAAGGAAGATAGAATTTCAGTTTTAAGTATTATGCTTTGAGAAGTAATAAATGTTTATAAAAGTGAAGAAGAGAAGTAAGAAAAGAAGATTGAATTTCAGTTTTAAGTATTATGCTTTGATAAGTAATAAGTATTTCGAAAAGTGAAGAAGTAAAGTAAGAAAAGAAGATAGAATTTAAGTTTTAAGTATTATGCTTTGAGATTAAATAAGTATTTATGTTAGTGAAGATGTAAAGTAAGAAAAGAAGATAGAATTTCAGTTTGAAGGAGTATGCTTTGATAAGTAATAAGTATTTCGAAAAGTGAAGATGTAAAGTAAGAAAAGAAGATTGAATTTCAGTTTTAAGTATTATGCTTTGAGAAGTATTAAGTATTTAGAAAAGTGAAGAAGAGAAGTAAGAAAAGAAGATAGAATTACAGTTTTAAGTATTATGCTTTGAGAAGTAATAAATGTTTATGTTAGTGAAGATGTAAAGTAAGAAAAGAAGATAGAATTTCAGTTTTAAGTATTATGCTTTGAGAAGAAATAAGTATTAGAAAAGTGAAGAAGTAAAGTAAGAAAAGAAGATAGAATTTCAGTTTTAAGTATTATGCTTTGAGAAGTAATAAATGTTTATAAAAGTGAAGAAGTAAAGTAAGAAAAGAAGATAGAATTTCAGTTTTAAGGAGTATGCTTTGAGAAGTAATAAGTATTTATGTTAGTGAAGATGTAAAGTAAGAAAAGAAGATAGAATTTTAGTTTTACGTATTATGCTTTGAGAAGAAATAAGTATTCGAAAAGTGAAGAAGTAAAGTAAGAAAAGAAGATAGAATTTTAGTTTTAAGGAGTATGTTTTGAGAAGTAATAAGTATTTAGAAAAGTGAAGAAGTAAAGTAAGAAAAGAAGATAGAATTTCAGTTTTAAGGAGTATGCTTTGAGAAGTAATAAGTATTTCGAAAAGTGAAGAAGTAAAGTAAGAAAAGAAGATAGAATTTCAGTTTTAAGGAGTATGCTTTGAGAAGTAATAAGTATTTATGTTAGTGAAGATGTAAAGTAAGAAAAGAAGATAGAATTTTAGTTTTAAGTATTATGCTTTGAGAAGTATTAAGTATTTAAAAAAGTGAAGAAGTAAAGTAAGAAAAGAAGATAGAATTTCAGTTTTAAGTATTATGCTTTGAGAAGTAATAAATGTTTATAAAAGTGAAGAAGTAAAGTAAGAAAAGAAGATAGAATTTAAGTTTTAAGTATTATGCTTTGAGATTAAATAAGTATTTATGTTAGTGAAGATGTAAAGTAAGAAAAGAAGATAGAATTTCAGTTTGAAGGAGTATGCTTTGATAAGTAATAAGTATTTCGAAAAGTGAAGAAGAGAAGTAAGAAAAGAATATAGAATTTTAGTTTTAAGTATTATGCTTTGAGAAGTAATAAATGTTTATAAAAGTTAAGAAGAGAAGTAAGAAAAGAAGATAGAATTTCAGTTTTAAGGAGTATGCTTTGAGAAGTAATAAGTATTTAGAAAATTGAAGAAGAGAAGTAAGAAAAGAAGATAGAATTTCAGTTTTAAGTATTATGCTTTGAGAAGTTTTAATTATTTATAAAAGTGAAGAAGAGAAGTAAGAAAAGAAGATAGAATTTCAGTTTTACGTATTATGCTTTGAGAAGAAATAAGTATTAGAAAATTGAAGAAGTAAAGTAAGAAAAGAAGATAGAATTTCAGTTTTAAGGAGTATGCTTTGAGAAGTAATAAATGTTTCGAAAAGTGAAGAAGTAAAGTAAGAAAAGAAGATAGAATTTCAGTTTTAAGGAGTATGCTTTGATAAGTAATAAGTATTTATAAAAGTGAAGAAGAGAAGTAAGAAAAGAAGATTGAATTTCAGTTTTAAGGAGTATGCTTGTAGATGAAAGTTAGCCTATAGAAAAGTGAAGAAGTAAAGTAAGAAAAGAAGATAGAATTTCAGTTTTAAGTATTATGCTTTGAGAAGTAATAAATGTTTATAAAAGTGAAGAAGAGAAGTAAGAAAAGAAGATTGAATTTCAGTTTTAAGTATTATGCTTTGAGAAGTAATAAGTATTTATAAAAGCGAAGAAGTAAAGTAAGAAAAGAAGATAGAATTTAAGTTTTAAGTATTATGCTTTGAGATTAAATAAGTATTTATGTTAGTGAAGATGTAAAGTAAGAAAAGAAGATAGAATTTCAGTTTTAAGGAGTATGCTTTGAGAAGTAATAAATGTTTATAAAATTGAAGAAGAGAAGTAAGAAAAGAAGATAGAATTTCAGTTTTACGGATTATGCTTTAAGAAGAAATAAGTATTTAGAAAATTGAAGAAGTAAAGTAAGAAAAGAAGATAGAATTTCAGTTTTAAGTATTATGCTTTGAGATTAAATAAGTATTTATGTTAGTGAAGATGTAAAGTAAGAAAAGAAGATAGAATTTCAGTTTGAAGGAGTATGCTTTGATAAGTAATAAGTATTTCGAAAATTGAAGAAGAGAAGTAAGAAAAGAAGATAGAATTTCAGTTTTAAGTATTATGCTTTGAGAAGTAATAAATGTTTATAAAATTGAAGAAGAGAAGTAAGAAAAGAAGATAGAATTTTAGTTTTAAGTATTATGCTTTGAGAAGTAATAAGTATTTATGTTAGTGAAGAAGTAAAGTAAGAAAAGAAGATAGAATTTTAGTTTTACGTATTATGCTTTGAGAAGAAATAAGTATTCGAAAAGTGAAGAAGTAAAGTAAGAAAAGAAGATAGAATTTCAGTTTTACGTATTATGCTTTGAGAAGTAATAAGTATTTCGAAAAGTGAAGAAGTAAAGTAAGAAAAGAAGATAGAATTTCAGTTTTAAGGAGTATGCTTTGAGAAGTAATAAGTATTTATGTTAGTGAAGATGTAAAGTAAGAAAAGAAGATAGAATTTTAGTTTTAAGTATTATGCTTTGAGAAGTATTAAGTATTTTGAAAAGTGAAGAAGTAAAGTAAGAAAAGAAGATAGAATTTCAGTTTTAAGTATTATGCTTTGAGAAGTAATAAATGTTTATAAAAGTGAAGAAGAGAAGTAAGAAAAGAAGATAGAATTTCAGTTTTAAGGAGTATGCTTTGAGAAGTAATAAGTATTTAGAAAATTGAAGATGTAAAGTAAGAAAAGAAGATAGAATTTCAGTTTTAAGGAATATGCTTTGAGAAGTAATAAGTATTTATGTTAGTGAAGATGTAAAGTAAGAAAAGAAGATAGAATTTTAGTTTTACGTATTATGCTTTGAGAAGTAATAAGTATTTATGTTAGTGAAGATGTAAAGTAAGAAAAGAAGATAGAATTTTAGTTTTAAGTATTATGCTTTGAGAAGTAATAAGTATTTAGAAAAGTGAAGAAGTAAAGTAAGAAAAGAAGATAGAATTTCAGTTTTAAGTATTATGCTTTGAGAAGTAATAAATGTTTATAAAAGTGAAGAAGAGAAGTAAGAAAAGAAGATAGAATTTCAGTTTTAAGGAGTATGCTTTGATAAGTAATAAGTATTTATAAAAGTGAAGAAGAGAAGTAAGAAAAGAAGATTGAATTTCAGTTTTAAGGAGTATGCTTGTAGATGAAAGTTAGCCTATAGAAAAGTGAAGAAGTAAAGTAAGAAAAGAAGATTGAATTTCAGTTTTAAGTATTATGCTTTGAGAAGTAATAAGTATTTATAAAAGCGAAGAAGTAAAGTAAGAAAAGAAGATAGAATTTAAGTTTTAAGTATTATGCTTTGAGATTAAATAAGTATTTATGTTAGTGAAGATGTAAAGTAAGAAAAGAAGATAGAATTTCAGTTTGAAGGAGTATGCTTTGATAAGTAATAAGTATTTCGAAAAGTGAAGAAGTAAAGTAAGAAAAGAAGATAGAATTTAAGTTTTAAGTATTATGCTTTGAGATTAAATAAGTATTTATGTTAGTGAAGATGTAAAGTAGGAAAAGAAGATAGAATTTTAGTTTTAAGTATTATGCTTTGAGATTAAATAAGTATTTCGAAAAGTGAAGAAGAGAAGTAAGAAAAGAAGATAGAATTTCAGTTTTAAGGAGTATACTTTGAGAAGTAATAAATGTTTCGAAAAGTGAAGAAGTAAAGTAAGAAAAGAAGATAGAATTTTAGTTTTACGTATTATGCTTTGAGAAGTAATAAGTATTTATGTTAGTGAAGAAGTAAAGTAAGAAAAGAAGATAGAATTTTAGTTTTACGTATTATGCTTTGAGAAGAAATAAGTATTCGAAAAGTGAAGAAGTAAAGTAAGAAAAGAAGATAGAATTTCAGTTTTACGTATTATGCTTTGAGAAGTAATAAGTATTTCGAAAAGTGAAGAAGTAAAGTAAGAAAAGAAGATAGAATTTCAGTTTTAAGGAGTATGCTTTGAGAAGTAATAAGTATTTATGTTAGTGAAGATGTAAAGTAAGAAAAGAAGATAGAATTTTAGTTTTAAGTATTATGCTTTGAGAAGTATTAAGTATTTTGAAAAGTGAAGAAGTAAAGTAAGAAAAGAAGATAGAATTTCAGTTTTAAGTATTATGCTTTGAGAAGTAATAAATGTTTATAAAAGTGAAGAAGAGAAGTAAGAAAAGAAGATAGAATTTCAGTTTTAAGGAGTATGCTTTGAGAAGTAATAAGTATTTAGAAAATTGAAGATGTAAAGTAAGAAAAGAAGATAGAATTTCAGTTTTAAGGAATATGCTTTGAGAAGTAATAAGTATTTATGTTAGTGAAGATGTAAAGTAAGAAAAGAAGATAGAATTTTAGTTTTACGTATTATGCTTTGAGAAGTAATAAGTATTTATGTTAGTGAAGATGTAAAGTAAGAAAAGAAGATAGAATTTTAGTTTTAAGTATTATGCTTTGAGAAGTAATAAGTATTTAGAAAAGTGAAGAAGTAAAGTAAGAAAAGAAGATAGAATTTCAGTTTTAAGTATTATGCTTTGAGAAGTAATAAATGTTTATAAAAGTGAAGAAGAGAAGTAAGAAAAGAAGATAGAATTTCAGTTTTAAGGAGTATGCTTTGATAAGTAATAAGTATTTATAAAAGTGAAGAAGAGAAGTAAGAAAAGAAGATTGAATTTCAGTTTTAAGGAGTATGCTTGTAGATGAAAGTTAGCCTATAGAAAAGTGAAGAAGTAAAGTAAGAAAAGAAGATTGAATTTCAGTTTTAAGTATTATGCTTTGAGAAGTAATAAGTATTTATAAAAGCGAAGAAGTAAAGTAAGAAAAGAAGATAGAATTTAAGTTTTAAGTATTATGCTTTGAGATTAAATAAGTATTTATGTTAGTGAAGATGTAAAGTAAGAAAAGAAGATAGAATTTCAGTTTGAAGGAGTATGCTTTGATAAGTAATAAGTATTTATAAAAGTGAAGAAGTAAAGTAAGAAAAGAATATAGAATTTTAGTTTTAAGTATTATGCTTTGAGATTAAATAAGTATTTATGTTAGTGAAGATGTAAAGTAAGAAAAGAAGATAGAATTTTAGTTTTAAGTATTATGCTTTGAGATTAAATAAGTATTTCGAAAAGTGAAGAAGAGAAGTAAGAAAAGAAGATAGAATTTCAGTTTTAAGGAGTATACTTTGAGAAGTAATAAATGTTTCGAAAAGTGAAGAAGTAAAGTAAGAAAAGAAGATAGAATTTTAGTTTTACGTATTATGCTTTGAGAAGAAATAAGTATTAGAAAATTGAAGAAGTAAAGTAAGAAAAGAAGATAGAATTTCAGTTTTAAGGAGTATACTTTGATAAGTAATAAGTATTTATAAAAGTGAAGAAGAGAAGTAAGAAAAGAAGATAGAATTTTAGTTTTACGTATTATGCTTTGAGAAGAAATAAGTATTAGAAAATTGAAGAAGTAAAGTAAGAAAAGAAGATAGAATTTCAGTTTTAAGGAGTATGTTTTGAGAAGTAATAAGTATTTAGAAAATTGAAGAAGTAAAGTAAGAAAAGAAGATAGAATTTCAGTTTTAAGTATTTTCTTTGAGATTAAATAAGTATTTATGTTAGTGAAGATGTAAAGTAAGAAAAGAAGATAGAATTTCAGTTTTACGGATTATGCTTTGAGAAGAAATAAGTATTTAGAAAATTGAAGAAGTAAAGTAAGAAAAGAATATAGAATTTTAGTTTTAAGTATTATGCTTTGAGAAGTAATAAATGTTTCGAAAAGTGAAGAAGTAAAGTAAGAAAAGAAGATAGAATTTTAGTTTTACGTATTATGCTTTGAGAAGAAATAAGTATTAGAAAAGTGAAGAAGAGAAGTAAGAAAAGAAGATAGAATTTCAGTTTTACGGATTATGCTTTGAGAAGAAATAAGTATTTAGAAAATTGAAGAAGTAAAGTAAGAAAAGAAGATAGAATTTCAGTTTTAAGGAGTATGCTTTGAGAAGTAATAAATGTTTCGAAAAGTGAAGAAGTAAAGTAAGAAAAGAAGATAGAATTTTAGTTTTACGTATTATGCTTTGAGAAGAAATAAGTATTAGAAAAGTGAAGAAGTAAAGTAAGAAAAGAAGATAGAATTTCAGTTTTAAGTATTTTCTTTGAGATTAAATAAGTATTTATGTTAGTGAAGATGTAAAGTAAGAAAAGAATATAGAATTTTAGTTTTACGTATTATGCTTTGAGAAGTAATAAGTATTTTGAAAAGTGAAGAAGTAAAGTAAGAAAAGAAGATAGAATTTCAGTTTTAAGTATTATGCTTTGAGAAGTAATAAATGTTTATAAAAGTGAATAAGTAAAGTAAGAAAAAAATATAGAATTTTAGTTTTAAGTATTATGCTTTGAGAAGTAATAAATGTTTTGAAAAGTGAATAAGTAAAGTTAGAAAAGAAGATTGAATTTCAGTTTTAAGTATTATGCTTTGAGAAGTAATAAATTTTATAAAAGTGAAGAAGAGAAGTAAGAAAAGAAGATAGAATTTCAGTTTTAAGTATTATGCTTTGAGAAGTTTTAATTATTTATGTTAGTGAAGATGTAAAGTAAGAAAAGAAGATTGAATTTCAGTTTTAAGTAGTATGCTTTGAGAAGAAATAAGTATTTATAAAAGTGAAGAAGTAAAGTAAGAAAAGAAGATAGAATTTCAGTTTTAAGTATTATGCTTTGAGAAGTAATAAATGTTTATAAAAGTGAAGAAGAGAAGTAAGAAAAGAAGATAGAATTTCAGTTTTACGGATTATGCTTTGAGAAGAAATAAGTATTTAGAAAATTGAAGAAGTAAAGTAAGAAAAGAAGATAGAATTTCAGTTTTAAGTATTTTCTTTGAGATTAAATAAGTATTTATGTTAGTGAAGATGTAAAGTAAGAAAAGAAGATAGAATTTCAGTTTTACGGATTATGCTTTGAGAAGAAATAAGTATTTAGAAAATTGAAGAAGTAAAGTAAGAAAAGAAGATAGAATTTCAGTTTTAAGTATTTTCTTTGAGATTAAATAAGTATTTATGTTAGTGAAGATGTAAAGTAAGAAAAGAAGATAGAATTTCAGTTTTACGTATTATGCTTTGAGAAGTAATAAGTATTTTGAAAAGTGAAGAAGTAAAGTAAGAAAAGAATATAGAATTTTAGTTTTAAGTATTATGCTTTGAGAAGTAATAAATGTTTATAAAAGTGAATAAGTAAAGTAAGAAAAAAATATAGAATTTTAGTTTTAAGTATTATGCTTTGAGAAGTAATAAATGTTTTGAAAAGTGAATAAGTAAAGTTAGAAAAGAAGATTGAATTTCAGTTTTAAGTATTATGCTTTGAGAAGTAATAAATTTTATAAAAGTGAAGAAGAGAAGTAAGAAAAGAAGATAGAATTTCAGTTTTAAGTATTATGCTTTGAGAAGTTTTAATTATTTATGTTAGTGAAGATGTAAAGTAAGAAAAGAAGATTGAATTTCAGTTTTAAGTAGTATGCTTTGAGAAGAAATAAGTATTTATAAAAGTGAAGAAGTAAAGTAAGAAAAGAAGATAGAATTTCAGTTTTAAGTATTATGCTTTGAGAAGTAATAAATGTTTATAAAAGTGAAGAAGAGAAGTAAGAAAAGAAGATAGAATTTCAGTTTTAAGGAGTATGCTTTGAGAAGTAATAAGTATTTAGAAAATTGAAGATGTAAAGTAAGAAAAGAAGATAGAATTTCAGTTTTAAGGAATATGCTTTGAGAAGTAATAAGTATTTATGTTAGTGAAGATGTAAAGTAAGAAAAGAAGATAGAATTTTAGTTTTACGTATTATGCTTTGAGAAGTAATAAGTATTTATAAAAGTGAAGAAGAGAAGTAAGAAAAGAAGATTGAATTTCAGTTTTAAGTATTATGCTTTGAGAAGTAATAAATTTTATAAAAGTGAAGAAGAGAAGTAAGAAAAGAAGATAGAATTTCAGTTTTAAGTATTATGCTTTGAGAAGTAATAAATGTTTATAAAAGTGAAGAAGAGAAGTAAGAAAAGAAGATTGAATTTCAGTTTTAAGTATTATGCTTTGAGAAGTAATAAGTATTTATAAAAGCGAAGAAGTAAAGTAAGAAAAGAAGATAGAATTTAAGTTTTAAGTATTATGCTTTGAGATTAAATAAGTATTTATGTTAGTGAAGATGTAAAGTAAGAAAAGAAGATAGAATTTCAGTTTGAAGGAGTATGCTTTGATAAGTAATAAGTATTTAGAAAAGTGAAGAAGTAAAGTAAGAAAAGAAGATAGAATTTCAGTTTTAAGTATTATGCTTTGAGAAGTAATAAGTATTTCGAAAAGTGAAGAAGTAAAGTAAGAAAAGAAGATAGAATTTAAGTTTTAAGGAGTATGCTTTGAGAAGTAATAAGTATTAAGAAAAGTGAAGAAGTAAAGTAAGAAAAGAAGATTGAATTTCAGTTTTAAGGAGTATGCTTGTAGATGAAAGTTAGCCTATAGAAAAGTGAAGAAGTAAAGTAAGAAAAGAAGATTGAATTTCAGTTTTAAGTATTATGCTTTGAGAAGTAATAAGTATTTATAAAAGTGAAGAAGTAAAGTAAGAAAAGAAGATAGAATTTAAGTTTTAAGTATTATGCTTTGAGATTAAATAAGTATTTATGTTAGTGAAGATGTAAAGTAAGAAAAGAAGATAGAATTTCAGTTTGAAGGAGTATGCTTTGATAAGTAATAAGTATTTCGAAAAGTGAAGAAGAGAAGTAAGAAAAGAAGATAGAATTTCAGTTTTAAGGAGTATACTTTGAGAAGTAATAAATGTTTCGAAAAGTGAAGAAGTAAAGTAAGAAAAGAAGATAGAATTTTAGTTTTACGTATTATGCTTTGAGAAGAAATAAGTATTAGAAAATTGAAGAAGTAAAGTAAGAAAAGAAGATAGAATTTCAGTTTTAAGGAGTATACTTTGATAAGTAATAAGTATTTATAAAAGTGAAGAAGAGAAGTAAGAAAAGAAGATAGAATTTTAGTTTTACGTATTATGCTTTGAGAAGAAATAAGTATTAGAAAATTGAAGAAGTAAAGTAAGAAAAGAAGATAGAATTTCAGTTTTAAGGAGTATGTTTTGAGAAGTAATAAGTATTTAGAAAATTGAAGAAGTAAAGTAAGAAAAGAAGATAGAATTTCAGTTTTAAGTATTTTCTTTGAGATTAAATAAGTATTTATGTTAGTGAAGATGTAAAGTAAGAAAAGAAGATAGAATTTCAGTTTTACGGATTATGCTTTGAGAAGAAATAAGTATTTAGAAAATTGAAGAAGTAAAGTAAGAAAAGAATATAGAATTTTAGTTTTAAGTATTATGCTTTGAGAAGTAATAAATGTTTCGAAAAGTGAAGAAGTAAAGTAAGAAAAGAAGATAGAATTTTAGTTTTACGTATTATGCTTTGAGAAGAAATAAGTATTAGAAAAGTGAAGAAGAGAAGTAAGAAAAGAAGATAGAATTTCAGTTTTACGGATTATGCTTTGAGAAGAAATAAGTATTTAGAAAATTGAAGAAGTAAAGTAAGAAAAGAAGATAGAATTTCAGTTTTAAGTATTTTCTTTGAGATTAAATAAGTATTTATGTTAGTGAAGATGTAAAGTAAGAAAAGAAGATAGAATTTCAGTTTTACGGATTATGCTTTGAGAAGAAATAAGTATTTAGAAAATTGAAGAAGTAAAGTAAGAAAAGAAGATAGAATTTCAGTTTTAAGTATTTTCTTTGAGATTAAATAAGTATTTATGTTAGTGAAGATGTAAAGTAAGAAAAGAAGATAGAATTTCAGTTTTACGTATTATGCTTTGAGAAGTAATAAGTATTTTGAAAAGTGAAGAAGTAAAGTAAGAAAAGAATATAGAATTTTAGTTTTAAGTATTATGCTTTGAGAAGTAATAAATGTTTATAAAAGTGAATAAGTAAAGTAAGAAAAGAAGATAGAATTTTAGTTTTAAGTATTATGCTTTGAGAAGTAATAAATGTTTTGAAAAGTGAATAAGTAAAGTTAGAAAAGAAGATTGAATTTCAGTTTTAAGTATTATGCTTTGAGAAGTAATAAATTTTATAAAAGTGAAGAAGAGAAGTAAGAAAAGAAGATAGAATTTCAGTTTTAAGTATTATGCTTTGAGATTAAATAAGTATTTATGTTAGTGAAGATGTAAAGTAAGAAAAGAAAATTGAATTTCAGTTTTAAGTAGTATGCTTTGAGAAGAAATAAGTATTTATAAAAGTGAAGAAGTAAAGTAAGAAAAGAAGATAGAATTTCAGTTTTAAGTATTATGCTTTGAGAAGTAATAAATGTTTATAAAAGTGAAGAAGTAAAGTAAGAAAAGAAGATAGAATTTCAGTTTTAAGGAGTATGCTTTGATAAGTAATAAGTATTTATAAAAGTGAAGAAGAGAAGTAAGAAAAGAAGATAGAATTTCAGTTTTAAGGAGTATGCTTTGAGAAGAAATAAGTATTTAGAAAAGTGAAGATGTAAAGTAAGAAAAGAAGATAGAATTTCAGTTTTAAGTATTTTCTTTGAGATTAAATAAATGTTTATAAAAGTGAAGAAGAGAAGTAAGAAAAGAATATAGAATTTTAGTTTTAAGTATTATGCTTTGAGAAGTAATAAGTATTTAGAAAAGTGAAGAAGTAAAGTAAGAAAAGAAGATAGAATTTCAGTTTTAAGTATTATGCTTTGAGATTAAATAAGTATTTATGTTAGTGAAGATGTAAAGTAAGAAAAGAAGATAGAATTTCAGTTTGAAGGAGTATGCTTTGAGAAGAAATAAGTATTAGAAAATTGAAGAAGTAAAGTAAGAAAGGAAGATAGAATTTCAGTTTTAAGTATTATGCTTTGAGAAGTAATAAATGTTTATAAAAGTGAAGAAGAGAAGTAAGAAAAGAAGATTGAATTTCAGTTTTAAGTATTATGCTTTGAGAAGTAATAAGTATTTATAAAAGCGAAGAAGTAAAGTAAGAAAAGAAGATAGAATTTAAGTTTTAAGTATTATGCTTTGAGATTAAATAAGTATTTATGTTAGTGAAGATGTAAAGTAAGAAAAGAAGATAGAATTTCAGTTTGAAGGAGTATGCTTTGATAAGTAATAAGTATTTCGAAAAGTGAAGATGTAAAGTAAGAAAAGAAGATTGAATTTCAGTTTTAAGTATTATGCTTTGAGAAGTATTAAGTATTTAGAAAAGTGAAGAAGAGAAGTAAGAAAAGAAGATAGAATTTCAGTTTTAAGTATTATGCTTTGAGAAGTAATAAATGTTTATGTTAGTGAAGATGTAAAGTAAGAAAAGAAGATTGAATTTCAGTTTTAAGTATTATGCTTTGAGAAGAAATAAGTATTAGAAAAGTGAAGAAGTAAAGTAAGAAAAGAAGATAGAATTTCAGTTTTAAGTATTATGCTTTGAGAAGTAATAAATGTTTATAAAAGTGAAGAAGAGAAGTAAGAAAAGAATATAGAATTTTAGTTTTAAGTATTATGCTTTGAGAAGTAATAAATGTTTATAAAAGTTAAGAAGAGAAGTAAGAAAAGAAGATAGAATTTCAGTTTTAAGGAGTATGCTTTGAGAAGTAATAAGTATTTAGAAAATTGAAGAAGAGAAGTAAGAAAAGAAGATAGAATTTCAGTTTTAAGTATTATGCTTTGAGAAGTTTTAATTATTTATAAAAGTGAAGAAGAGAAGTAAGAAAAGAAGATAGAATTTCAGTTTTAAGGAGTATGCTTGTAGATGAAAGTTAGCCTATAGAAAAGTGAAGAAGTAAAGTAAGAAAAGAAGATAGAATTTCAGTTTTAAGTATTATGCTTTGAGAAGTAATAAATGTTTATAAAAGTGAAGAAGAGAAGTAAGAAAAGAAGATAGAATTTCAGTTTTAAGGAGTATGCTTTGATAAGTAATAAGTATTTATAAAAGTGAAGAAGAGAAGTAAGAAAAGAAGATTGAATTTCAGTTTTAAGGAGTATGCTTGTAGATGAAAGTTAGCCTATAGAAAAGTGAAGAAGTAAAGTAAGAAAAGAAGATAGAATTTCAGTTTTAAGTATTATGCTTTGAGAAGTAATAAATGTTTATAAAAGTGAAGAAGAGAAGTAAGAAAAGAAGATTGAATTTCAGTTTTAAGTATTATGCTTTGAGAAGTAATAAGTATTTATAAAAGCGAAGAAGTAAAGTAAGAAAAGAAGATAGAATTTAAGTTTTAAGTATTATGCTTTGAGATTAAATAAGTATTTATGTTAGTGAAGATGTAAAGTAAGAAAAGAAGATAGAATTTCAGTTTTAAGTATTATGCTTTGAGAAGTAATAAGTATTTAGAAAAGTGAAGAAGTAAAGTAAGAAAAGAAGATAGAATTTCAGTTTTAAGTATTATGCTTTGAGAAGTAATAAATGTTTATAAAAGTGAAGAAGAGAAGTAAGAAAAGAAGATTGAATTTCAGTTTTAAGTATTATGCTTTGAGAAGTAATAAGTATTTATGTTAGTGAAGATGTAAAGTAAGAAAAGAAGATAGAATTTTAGTTTTACGTATTATGCTTTGAGATTAAATAAGTATTTATGTTAGTGAAGATGTAAAGTAAGAAAAGAAGATAGAATTTCAGTTTGAAGGAGTATGCTTTGAGAAGAAATAAGTATTAGAAAATTGAAGAAGTAAAGTAAGAAAGGAAGATAGAATTTCAGTTTTAAGTATTATGCTTTGAGAAGTAATAAATTTTATAAAAGTGAAGAAGAGAAGTAAGAAAAGAAGATTGAATTTCAGTTTTAAGTATTATGCTTTGAGAAGTAATAAGTATTTATAAAAGCGAAGAAGTAAAGTAAGAAAAGAAGATAGAATTTAAGTTTTAAGTATTATGCTTTGAGATTAAATAAGTATTTATGTTAGTGAAGATGTAAAGTAAGAAAAGAAGATAGAATTTCAGTTTGAAGGAGTATGCTTTGATAAGTAATAAGTATTTCGAAAAGTGAAGATGTAAAGTAAGAAAAGAAGATTGAATTTCAGTTTTAAGTATTATGCTTTGAGAAGTATTAAGTATTTAGAAAAGTGAAGAAGAGAAGTAAGAAAAGAAGATAGAATTTCAGTTTTAAGTATTATGCTTTGAGAAGTAATAAATGTTTATGTTAGTGAAGATGTAAAGTAAGAAAAGAAGATTGAATTTCAGTTTTAAGTATTATGCTTTGAGAAGAAATAAGTATTAGAAAAGTGAAGAAGTAAAGTAAGAAAAGAAGATTGAATTTCAGTTTTAAGTATTATGCTTTGAGAAGTAATAAATGTTTATAAAAGTGAAGAAGAGAAGTAAGAAAAGAAGATAGAATTTCAGTTTTAAGGAGTATGCTTTGAGAAGTAATAAGTATTTATGTTAGTGAAGATGTAAAGTAAGAAAAGAAGATAGAATTTTAGTTTTACGTATTATGCTTTGAGAAGAAATAAGTATTCGAAAAGTGAAGAAGTAAAGTAAGAAAAGAAGATAGAATTTCAGTTTTAAGTATTATGCTTTGAGAAGTATTAAGTATTTAGAAAAGTGAAGAAGAGAAGTAAGAAAAGAAGATAGAATTTCAGTTTTAAGTATTATGCTTTGAGAAGTAATAAATGTTTATAAAAGTGAAGAAGAGAAGTAAGAAAAGAAGATTGAATTTCAGTTTTAAGTATTATGCTTTGAGAAGTAATAAGTATTTATAAAAGCGAAGAAGTAAAGTAAGAAAAGAAGATTGAATTTCAGTTTTAAGTATTATGCTTTGAGATTAAATAAGTATTTATGTTAGTGAAGATGTAAAGTAAGAAAAGAAGATAGAATTTCAGTTTGAAGGAGTATGCTTTGATAAGTAATAAGTATTTCGAAAAGTGAAGATGTAAAGTAAGAAAAGAAGATTGAATTTCAGTTTTAAGTATTATGCTTTGAGAAGTATTAAGTATTTAGAAAAGTGAAGAAGAGAAGTAAGAAAAGAAGATAGAATTTCAGTTTGAAGGAGTATGCTTTGATAAGTAATAAGTATTTCGAAAAGTGAAGAAGTAAAGTAAGAAAAGAAGATAGAATTTCAGTTTTAAGGAGTATGCTTTGAGAAGTAATAAGTATTTATTTTAGTGAAGATGTAAAGTAAGAAAAGAAGATAGAATTTCAGTTTTAAGGAGTATGCTTTGATAAGTAATAAGTATTTATAAAAGTGAAGAAGAGAAGTAAGAAAAGAAGATAGAATTTCAGTTTTAAGGAGTATGCTTTGAGAAGTAATAAGTATTTATGTTAGTGAAGATGTAAAGTAAGAAAAGAAGATAGAATTTTAGTTTTACGTATTATGCTTTGAGAAGAAATAAGTATTCGAAAAGTGAAGAAGTAAAGTAAGAAAAGAAGATAGAATTTTAGTTTTAAGGAGTATGTTTTGAGAAGTAATAAGTATTTAGAAAAGTGAAGAAGTAAAGTAAGAAAAGAAGATAGAATTTCAGTTTTAAGTATTATGCTTTGAGAAGTAATAAGTATTTCGAAAAGTGAAGAAGTAAAGTAAGAAAAGAAGATAGAATTTCAGTTTTAAGGAGTATGCTTTGAGATTAAATAAGTATTTATGTTTGTGAAGATGTAAAGTAAGAAAAGAAGATAGAATTTCAGTTTTAAGGAGTATGCTTTGATAAGTAATAAGTATTTCGAAAAGTGAAGAAGTAAAGTAAGAAAAGAAGATTGAATTTCAGTTTTAAGTATTATGCTTTGAGAAGTAATAAATGTTTATAAAAGTGAAGAAGAGAAGTAAGAAAAGAAGATAGAATTTCAGTTTTAAGGAGTATGCTTTGAGAAGTAATAAGTATTTAGAAAATTGAAGATGTAAAGTAAGAAAAGAAGATAGAATTTCAGTTTTAAGTATTATGCTTTGAGAAGTAATAAATGTTTATAAAAGTGAAGAAGAGAAGTAAGAAAAGAATATAGAATTTTAGTTTTAAGTATTATGCTTTGAGAAGTAATAAATGTTTATAAAAGTTAAGAAGAGAAGTAAGAAAAGAAGATAGAATTTCAGTTTTAAGGAGTATGCTTTGAGAAGTAATAAGTATTTAGAAAATTGAAGAAGAGAAGTAAGAAAAGAAGATAGAATTTCAGTTTTAAGTATTATGCTTTGAGAAGTTTTAATTATTTATAAAAGTGAAGAAGAGAAGTAAGAAAAGAAGATAGAATTTCAGTTTTAAGGAGTATGCTTGTAGATGAAAGTTAGCCTATAGAAAAGTGAAGAAGTAAAGTAAGAAAAGAAGATAGAATTTCAGTTTTAAGTATTATGCTTTGAGAAGTAATAAATGTTTATAAAAGTGAAGAAGAGAAGTAAGAAAAGAAGATAGAATTTCAGTTTTAAGGAGTATGCTTTGATAAGTAATAAGTATTTATAAAAGTGAAGAAGAGAAGTAAGAAAAGAAGATTGAATTTCAGTTTTAAGGAGTATGCTTGTAGATGAAAGTTAGCCTATAGAAAAGTGAAGAAGTAAAGTAAGAAAAGAAGATAGAATTTCAGTTTTAAGTATTATGCTTTGAGAAGTAATAAATGTTTATAAAAGTGAAGAAGAGAAGTAAGAAAAGAAGATTGAATTTCAGTTTTAAGTATTATGCTTTGAGAAGTAATAAGTATTTATAAAAGCGAAGAAGTAAAGTAAGAAAAGAAGATAGAATTTAAGTTTTAAGTATTATGCTTTGAGATTAAATAAGTATTTATGTTAGTGAAGATGTAAAGTAAGAAAAGAAGATAGAATTTCAGTTTTAAGTATTATGCTTTGAGAATAAATAAGTATTTATGTTAGTGAAGATGTAAAGTAAGAAAAGAAGATAGAATTTCAGTTTTAAGTATTATGCTTTGAGAAGTAATAAATGTTTATAAAAGTGAAGAAGTAAAGTAAGAAAAGAAGATAGAATTTCAGTTTAAGGAGTATGCTTTGATAAGTAATAAGTATTTATAAAAGTGAAGAAGTAAAGTAAGAAAAGAATATAGAATTTTAGTTTTAAGTTATGCTTTGAGATTAAATAAGTATTTATGTTAGTGAAGATGTAAAGTAAGAAAAGAATATAGAATTTTAGTTTTAAGTATTATGCTTTGAGATTAAATAAGTATTTATGTTAGTGAAGATGTAAAGTAAGAAAAGAAGATAGAATTTCAGTTTGAAGGAGTATGCTTTGATAAGTAATAAGTATTTTGAAAAGTGAAGAAGTAAAGTAAGAAAAGAATATAGAATTTTAGTTTTAAGTATTATGCTTTGAGAAGTAATAAATGTTTTGAAAAGTGAATAAGTAAAGTAAGAAAAAAATATAGAATTTTAGTTTTAAGTATTATGCTTTGAGAAGTAATAAATGTTTTGAAAAGTGAATAAGTAAAGTTAGAAAAGAAGATTGAATTTCAGTTTTAAGTATTATGCTTTGAGAAGTAATAAATTTTATAAAAGTGAAGAAGAGAAGTAAGAAAAGAAGATAGAATTTCAGTTTTAAGGAGTATGCTTTGAGAAGTAATAAGTATTTATAAAAGTGAAGAAGAGAAGTAAGAAAAGAAGATTGAATTTCAGTTTTAAGTAGTATGTTTTGAGAAGAAATAAGTATTTATAAAAGTGAAGAAGTAAAGTAAGAAAAGAAGATAGAATTTCAGTTTTAAGTATTATGCTTTGAGAAGTAATAAATGTTTATAAAAGTGAAGAAGTAAAGTAAGAAAAGAAGATAGAATTTCAGTTTAAGGAGTATGCTTTGATAAGTAATAAGTATTTATAAAAGTGAAGAAGTAAAGTAAGAAAAGAATATAGAATTTTAGTTTTAAGTATTATGCTTTGAGATTAAATAAGTATTTATGTTAGTGAAGATGTAAAGTAAGAAAAGAATATAGAATTTCAGTTTTACGTATTATGCTTTGAGAATAAATAAGTATTAGAAAATTGAAGAAGTAAAGTAAGAAAGGAAGATAGAATTTCAGTTTTAAGTATTATGCTTTGAGAAGTAATAAATGTTTATAAAAGTGAAGAAGAGAAGTAAGAAAAGAAGATAGAATTTCAGTTTAAGGAGTATGCTTTGATAAGTAATAAGTATTTATAAAAGTGAAGAAGTAAAGTAAGAAAAGAATATAGAATTTTAGTTTTAAGTATTATGCTTTGAGATTAAATAAGTATTTATGTTAGTGAAGATGTAAAGTAAGAAAAGAAGATAGAATTTCAGTTTGAAGGAGTATGCTTTGATAAGTAATAAGTATTTATAAAAGTGAAGAAGAGAAGTAAGAAAAGAAGATAGAATTTTAGTTTTAAGTATTATGCTTTGAGAAGTAATAAGTATTTAGAAAATTGAAGAAGAGAAGTAAGAAAAGAAGATAGAATTTCAGTTTTAAGTATTATGCTTTGAGATTAAATAAGTATTTATGTTAGTGAAGATGTAAAGTAAGAAAAGAAGATAGAATTTCAGTTTTAAGTATTATGCTTTGAGAAGAAAGTTAGCCTATAGAAAAGTGAAGAAGTAAAGTAAGAAAAGAAGATAGAATTTCAGTTTTAAGTATTATGCTTTGAGAAGTAATAAATGTTTATAAAAGTGAAGAAGAGAAGTAAGAAAAGAAGATAGAATTTCAGTTTTAAGGAGTATGCTTTGATAAGTAATAAGTATTTATAAAAGTGAAGAAGAGAAGTAAGAAAAGAAGATTGAATTTCAGTTTTAAGGAGTATGCTTGTAGATGAAAGTTAGCCTATAGAAAAGTGAAGAAGTAAAGTAAGAAAAGAAGATAGAATTTCAGTTTTAAGTATTATGCTTTGAGAAGTAATAAATGTTTATAAAAGTGAAGAAGAGAAGTAAGAAAAGAAGATTGAATTTCAGTTTTAAGTATTATGCTTTGAGAAGTAATAAGTATTTATAAAAGCGAAGAAGTAAAGTAAGAAAAGAAGATAGAATTTAAGTTTTAAGTATTATGCTTTGAGATTAAATAAGTATTTATGTTAGTGAAGATGTAAAGTAAGAAAAGAAGATAGAATTTCAGTTTGAAGGAGTATGCTTTGATAAGTAATAAGTATTTATAAAAGTGAAGAAGTAAAGTAAGAAAAGAAGATAGAATTTCAGTTTTAAGTATTATGCTTTGAGAAGTAATAAATGTTTATAAAAGTGAAGAAGAGAAGTAAGAAAAGAAGATAGAATTTCAGTTTAAGGAGTATGCTTTGATAAGTAATAAGTATTTATAAAAGTGAAGAAGTAAAGTAAGAAAAGAATATAGAATTTTAGTTTTAAGTATTATGCTTTGAGATTAAATAAGTATTTATGTTAGTGAAGATGTAAAGTAAGAAAAGAAGATAGAATTTCAGTTTGAAGGAGTATGCTTTGATAAGTAATAAGTATTTTGAAAAGTGAAGAAGTAAAGTAAGAAAAGAATATAGAATTTTAGTTTTAAGTATTATGCTTTGAGAAGTAATAAATGTTTTGAAAAGTGAATAAGTAAAGTAAGAAAAAAATATAGAATTTTAGTTTTAAGTATTATGCTTTGAGAAGTAATAAATGTTTTGAAAAGTGAATAAGTAAAGTTAGAAAAGAAGATTGAATTTCAGTTTTAAGTATTATGCTTTGAGAAGTAATAAATTTTATAAAAGTGAAGAAGAGAAGTAAGAAAAGAAGATAGAATTTCAGTTTTAAGGAGTATGCTTTGAGAAGTAATAAGTATTTATAAAAGTGAAGAAGAGAAGTAAGAAAAGAAGATTGAATTTCAGTTTTAAGTAGTATGTTTTGAGAAGAAATAAGTATTTATAAAAGTGAAGAAGTAAAGTAAGAAAAGAAGATAGAATTTCAGTTTTAAGTATTATGCTTTGAGAAGTAATAAATGTTTATAAAAGTGAAGAAGTAAAGTAAGAAAAGAAGATAGAATTTCAGTTTTAAGTATTATGCTTTGATAAGTAATAAGTATTTATAAAAGTGAAGAAGTAAAGTAAGAAAAGAATATAGAATTTTAGTTTTAAGTATTATGCTTTGAGATTAAATAAGTATTTATGTTAGTGAAGATGTAAAGTAAGAAAAGAAGATTGAATTTCAGTTTGAAGGAGTATGCTTTGATAAGTAATAAGTATTTATAAAAGTGAAGAAGAGAAGTAAGAAAAGAAGATAGAATTTTAGTTTTAAGTATTATGCTTTGAGATTAAATAAGTATTTATGTTAGTGAAGATGTAAAGTAAGAAAAGAATATAGAATTTCAGTTTTACGTATTATGCTTTGAGAATAAATAAGTATTAGAAAATTGAAGAAGTAAAGTAAGAAAGGAAGATAGAATTTCAGTTTTAAGTATTATGCTTTGAGAAGTAATAAATGTTTATAAAAGTGAAGAAGAGAAGTAAGAAAAGAAGATAGAATTTCAGTTTTAAGGAGTATGCTTTGAGAAGTATTAAGTATTTAGAAAAGTGAAGATGTAAAGTAAGAAAAGAAGATAGAATTTCAGTTTTAAGTATTTTCTTTGAGATTAAATAAATGTTTATAAAAGTGAAGAAGAGAAGTAAGAAAAGAATATAGAATTTTAGTTTTAAGTATTATGCTTTGAGAAGTAATAAGTATTTATAAAAGCGAAGAAGTAAAGTAAGAAAAGAAGATAGAATTTAAGTTTTAAGTATTATGCTTTGAGATTAAATAAGTATTTATGTTAGTGAAGATGTAAAGTAAGAAAAGAAGATAGAATTTCAGTTTGAAGGAGTATGCTTTGAGAAGAAATAAGTATTAGAAAATTGAAGAAGTAAAGTAAGAAAGGAAGATAGAATTTCAGTTTTAAGTATTATGCTTTGAGAAGTAATAAATGTTTATAAAAGTGAAGAAGAGAAGTAAGAAAAGAAGATAGAATTTCAGTTTTAAGGAGTATGCTTTGAGAAGTAATAAGTATTTATAAAAGCGAAGAAGTAAAGTAAGAAAAGAAGATAGAATTTAAGTTTTAAGTATTATGCTTTGAGATTAAATAAGTATTAGAAAATTGAAGAAGTAAAGTAAGAAAAGAAGATAGAATTTCAGTTTTAAGGAGTATGTTTTGAGAAGTAATAAGTATTTAGAAAAGTGAAGATGTAAAGTAAGAAAAGAAGATTGAATTTCAGTTTTAAGTATTATGCTTTGAGAAGTATTAAGTATTTAGAAAAGTGAAGAAGAGAAGTAAGAAAAGAAGATAGAATTTCAGTTTTAAGTATTATGCTTTGAGAAGTAATAAATGTTTATGTTAGTGAAGATGTAAAGTAAGAAAAGAAGATAGAATTTCAGTTTTAAGTATTATGCTTTGAGAAGAAATAAGTATTAGAAAAGTGAAGAAGTAAAGTAAGAAAAGAAGATAGAATTTCAGTTTGAAGGAGTATGCTTTGATAAGTAATAAGTATTTATAAAAGTGAAGAAGTAAAGTAAGAAAAGAAGATAGAATTTCAGTTTTAAGGAGTATGCTTTGAGAAGTAATAAGTATTTATGTTAGTGAAGATGTAAAGTAAGAAAAGAAGATAGAATTTTAGTTTTACGTATTATGCTTTGAGAAGAAATAAGTATTCGAAAAGTGAAGAAGTAAAGTAAGAAAAGAAGATGGAATTTTAGTTTTAAGGAGTATGTTTTGAGAAGTAATAAGTATTTAGAAAAGTGAAGAAGTAAAGTAAGAAAAGAAGATAGAATTTCAGTTTTAAGTATTATGCTTTGAGAAGTAATAAGTATTTCGAAAAGTGAAGAAGTAAAGTAAGAAAAGAAGATAGAATTTCAGTTTTAAGGAGTATGCTTTGAGAAGTAATAAGTATTTATGTTAGTGAAGATGTAAAGTAAGAAAAGAAGATAGAATTTTAGTTTTAAGTATTATGCTTTGAGAAGTATTAAGTATTTAGAAAAGTGAAGAAGTAAAGTAAGAAAAGAAGATAGAATTTCAGTTTTAAGGAGTATGCTTTGAGAAGTAATAAGTATTTAGAAAATTGAAGAAGAGAAGTAAGAAAAGAAGATAGAATTTCAGTTTTAAGTATTATGCTTTGAGAAGTTTTAATTATTTATAAAAGTGAAGAAGAGAAGTAAGAAAAGAAGATAGAATTTCAGTTTTAAGGAGTATGCTTGTAGATGAAAGTTAGCCTATAGAAAAGTGAAGAAGTAAAGTAAGAAAAGAAGATAGAATTTCAGTTTTAAGTATTATGCTTTGAGAAGTAATAAATGTTTATAAAAGTGAAGAAGAGAAGTAAGAAAAGAAGATAGAATTTCAGTTTTAAGGAGTATGCTTTGATAAGTAATAAGTATTTATAAAAGTGAAGAAGTAAAGTAAGAAAAGAAGATAGAATTTCAGTTTTAAGGAGTATGCTTGTAGATGAAAGTTAGCCTATAGAAAAGTGAAGAAGTAAAGTAAGAAAAGAAGATAGAATTTCAGTTTTAAGTATTATGCTTTGAGAAGTAATAAATGTTTATAAAAGTGAAGAAGAGAAGTAAGAAAAGAAGATTGAATTTCAGTTTTAAGTATTATGCTTTGAGAAGTAATAAGTATTTATAAAAGCGAAGAAGTAAAGTAAGAAAAGAAGATAGAATTTAAGTTTTAAGTATTATGCTTTGAGATTAAATAAGTATTTATGTTAGTGAAGATGTAAAGTAAGAAAAGAAGATAGAATTTCAGTTTGAAGGAGTATGCTTTGATAAGTAATAAGTATTTCGAAAATTTAAGAAGAGAAGTAAGAAAAGAAGATAGAATTTTAGTTTTAAGGAGTATGCTTTGAGAAGTAATAAGTATTTATAAAAGTGAAGAAGTAAAGTAAGAAAAGAAGATAGAATTTCAGTTTTAAGTATTATGCTTTGAGAAGTAATAAATGTTTATAAAAGTGAAGAAGAGAAGTAAGAAAAGAAGATAGAATTTCAGTTTTAAGGAGTATGCTTTGAGAAGTAATAAGTATTTATGTTAGTGAAGATGTAAAGTAAGAAAAGAAGATAGAATTTTAGTTTT
>CAMPDV010004862.1:0-39559 GCA_946699065.1 Loxodes magnus
AGAATTTACAATCCAGAAAATCCAGAAGAGTACGACTTCGAGATCTATTGATTTATATAAAACTCTAATTTGTGGTAAGCCACGTTAATAAATTATTATTATTGACATAATTTCCACTAAATGTATTAAAATATTATTTCAATTAAATAAAATAATACAATTGCAAGTAAAAATACCTTTTAATTTAGTGCTGAATAATTCTAATTTATATTTAAGACATTATAATATTTTTATTTCCTTACAAAATCATATTTTATGATTACTATAAATTAAAATTTTTATGCATACTAAAAATAAAGTTTAAGTATTGCTATATTGAATTGAAAGTATTTTACTTATAAATTTATCTCCATAGATGAAAGTTAGATTTTTATAATATATTTTTGATTATTTATAATAGGCTTCGATATAAATTTTGGGGAAAATAATATTTCTGTTTCAATAAATAAAATGAAAATAATAAATATTTTGGTTATTATTTTTCGAACTCAATTTTCTATCTCAACAATTTTTTTAATTAAAAAGCTTAAATTTTTTATTATCATAAAATTAAAAATTTACAGAAATCTTATTTTTAATTATATACAAAAAGAGACATTTGAGAATTTTGTTAATTATGTAGTCATAAATTGGTTAAATTTTTGTTAGATAAAATTCTATAAATAAAAATTATCTGGCTACATAATAAAATATGTGGCTTAAGGTATGCGCAAAGATTTTCTCGTATTCTCCAAAATAGAGGAATCATAGAATATCTAAGACTGAGTAAAGGTCATAAAAATATTGCACATCAGATTGCGACTCAGAAATCCGAAGAAAAGCAAGGAAAAGTTTAAGAATATTTATCAGTAAAAAGTATTGGAATTTACCACAAAGAAGCAGACAAACTTCAAGAATTAGTTAAAGTGAAGTTAATCTCTTCAGAAAGATATCAATAGAAAAAATAAAATTAGAAAATATGGATAATTTTAGTAAGCAGGGAGAAATAAACTCGGAATTAATGTCACAAGTCAGATTGAATGCTTTCTGAAAAGTTCCGCTGAATCATTGTAGTTAATCTCATAACTAAAACTTAAAACTAAAATTACATTCAACTAAATAGAACAAATAGTTGAAAAACAACAACTACTATAGGATAAGATTGTATTCCAATATCTAAATCATTTTAAACAACCTAGGATTCAATTTAATGAAACTGGAACAGTTCAAATGAACTTTGAGTAAAAGCAGAAAAATATTATTTGAGGATTATCAAGCTTCTTAACTGATGCTACTATCGTAAATTCTTAATGTTTCATTAAAAGCTATAAGAAGTGAGAATCGATAAAAAAAGAATATAAAAGATCAAATGACCAAATTATAGCATAGCGAAATGAAGTGGAATAGGAAAAGATTAAACTTTAAAATTGTAAAATACTGAACTTAAAAAAACTGGAGTCCCAAAAATTTTATTTAACAAAAAGAATGAATAATCATCTTCTGGACAGGGCTGAAATTCTTTAAAATTAAAATTTTTTAATTTTGGTTTATTTAGATTTTAAATAGGGAGGAGAAATCCTCTCACTATGATTAAAGAAACTCAGTAACTTGGAAGTACACCGTGTGAAGACATGAACAAGAATATTGGCGTGAGCCAAGTATGTCAAGACCGAGGCATTAAGTAACAATATGTTGAACGATGCCTGAGATCAATGTCTCTTTAGAGAAGCATTACGACACTGGCCCTATAGGAGAAAAGAAATTCCAAGGGATGCTAGCACAGGAAAGAAGGTATCATAATACGCTTTTAAGCTTTAAAAGACTTTAATTAAAGAGCTGCGCACTATCGTAGTGCTACGCGCTCTATAATCTTAGTTTTTTTTTTAATATAAATAAAAATTATTTTTTGAATAAGTTAAAAAATACAAAAATAAAACTAAAAAATACTAAAAACTAATTTAATTTTAAGTAATTTTATACTTTATGCAAAATTAAGATACTAACTAGAAAACTATAATTAAATTACAAATGTTTAATTAAATCCTTTTTAATTTGAATTATTTGACTAAGATTTTTTAAAATTATTTTTACTTATTTTTAAATTTAATTTCATTGAAGTTTATTTTTAAGAAGATTTATTAATTTTTAATTTATATAATGGAAAGTAATTTAAGCCCTAATATAAAAATAGAATGATCAGCTTTGTAAATCGAAAATGAAATTGGATAAGGTGGATTCGGAACAGTATATAGAGGAAAGTGACATAATTTTACTGCTGTAGCTGTTAAGTAGTTTTTTTAAAGGAGACTAAACTAAGATGTTGAAAAAGAATTATTAAAAGAAGTGCAAATTATGCAAAATTTAAAGCATCCAAATATAATAGACTTTTATGGATATTGTATAAATCCAGTTGGAATTGTAATCTAACTTATGTCTTGCTCTCTACAAGAATTCCTCCATAGAGACTAAGAAATAAGTCTAGATTTAAAAATTTAAATAGCATAATAAGTAGCGGCAGGTTTAAAATATTTGCATGACAACAATATAATTCATAGAGATCTAAAAAGTGTAAATATTTTACTTAATGAAAACCTTAATGCAAAAATATGTGATTTTGGACTAGCGAAAGTTAAAACATCGTCTAAATCATTAAGTACAAAGAAGGAAGTAGGTACTATTAGATGAATGGCTCCTGAACTTTTCGGAATGAGACCTATTTATAGCTTTAAATCAGATATTTTTGCATATGGAGTTGTGTTATGAGAATTAGTTACTAGAAAAATACCTTTTGAAGAAGTAGAAGAAGGAGAGTTAAGAGAAGGTATAAAAAGAGGAGAAAGAGAGGATATTCCTGAAGATTGTGTATTAAAAGAGATAATAAAAGGTAGTTGGAAGCAAGAACCAACATAAAGAATGAGTTTAGAAACTATAATGTAAAATTTAAACTAGATAAGACAATAGGTGAGAGAAGAAGGGATACTAAAAAGTAATGCGAAGATATAAAATATAGAAGAAGTAAATTAGATAGAAGCATAGTAGCTAAATTAGGATAATATATAAAAAAACAAAATAGAAAAGTAGGAATAGAAAAGAATTATAAAGAAAAATGGATATGGAGTAGAAGTTTATAAAAATGGAGATCGTTATGAAGGAAATTGGGTAGAAGATTTTAAATAAGGAAAAGGAACATATTCTTGAGCAAATGGAACTATTTACTAAGGTGATTGATCAAGCGGCAAAAGGCATGGAAATGGGATTGAAAAATATAGAAATGGAGATCGATATGAAGGATAATTTGCAGAAGATCTTTACTAAGGAAAAGGAACTTACTATTGTGTAAATAGAGCTGCATATAAAGGTGAGTTTTAAAAAGGCAAAAATCATGGATATGGAGTGGAATAATATAATGATGGATCTAGATATGAAGGATGATGAATAGAAGATATGAAATCGGGATTAGGAACTTATTATTATTCAAATGGAGCTATATATGAAGGTGAGTATTCCAAGGATAAGAGACATGGCTAGGGAGTTGAAAAATATAAAAATGGAGATAGATATGAAGGATAATGGGTTGAAGATCTGAAATAAGGTAAAGGAAAGTATTTTGGAGCTAATGGAGATTTTTATGAAGGAGAGTGATTGAACGATAAAAGACATGGTTAAGGAGTTGAAAAATATAAAAATGGGGATAGATATGAAGGATAATGGATAGATGATCTAAAATAAGGGAAAGGAAAGTATTATTGAGCAAATGGAGCTATATATGAAGGTAATTATTCAAATGATAAGAGGAATGGTTATGGAGTGGAAAATTGCAATAATGGAGATAGATTTGAAGGATAGTGGATAGATGATCTAAAATAAGGAAAAGGAAAGTATTATTGAGCAAATGGAGCTATATATGAAGGTAATTATTCAAATGATAAGAGGAATGGTTATGGAGTGGAAAATTGCAATAATGGAGATAGATATGAAGGATAGTGGATAGATGATCTAAAATAAGGGAAAGGAAAGTATCATTGAGCAAATGGAGCTATATATGAAGGTAATTATTCAAATGATAAGAGGAATGGTTATGGAGTGGAAAATTGCAATAATGGAGATCGTTATGAAGGATATTGAGTAGAAGATCTAAAATAAGGAAAAGGAGCATATTTTTGTGCCAGTGGATCTACATATGTGGGCGACTTTTTAAAAAATAAGAAACATGGAGACGGAGTTGAAAAATATAAAAATGGAGATAGATATGAAGGATAATTGGTTAAAGATTTGAAATAAGGTAAAGGAAAATATTTTGGAGCTAATGGGGATTTTTATGAAGGAGAATGATTGAACGATAAAAGACATGGTTAAGGAGTTGAAAAATATAAAAATGGAGATAGATATGAAGGATACTGGATAGAGGATCTAAAAAAAGGAAAATGCAAGTATTATTGAGCAAATGGAACTATATATGAAGGTAATTATTCCAATGATAAGAGGAATGGTTATGGAGTGGAAAAGTATAATAATGGAGATCGTTATGAAGGATATTGAGTAGATGATATGAAATAAGGAAAAGGCATGTATCATTATGCAGATGGAACCATATATGAAGGTGATTATTCAAAAGATAAGAAACATGGACACGGAGTGGAAAAGTATAAAAATGGTGATCGTTATGAAGGGCAATTTTTAGAAAATCTGAAATAAGGAAAAGGTTCCTACCTCTGTGCAAATGGAGCTTTTTATGAAGGCGAGTATTTAAACGATAAGAAACATGGAAATGGAGTTGAAAAATACAAGATTGGAGATAGATATGAAGGATATTGAGTTGATGATCTGAAATAAGGAAAAGGAACTTATTATTACATTTATGGAAAAAGTGAGGCACAAAATTGGAATGAAGGCAAGAGAGTTGGTTAACTAAATTATTGATTAAAACATTTATTTCAAATTAAAGTTAAATTTTAATAAATTAATATGAATTTTATCTGCTTTTTTCTCAAAAAAATTTGTTAAAAGGTTAAATATTTCTTAACTATATCACTATTAAAATCTAATATCTGCTTTGTAATAATAAGAATTAAAGTGTGATATAGATATTTAATATTTGATTTCAAATCTTAAGCTAAGCAACTAAATTACTCTTAAAATTTCCTTTTATCTTTAAAAATGTATACCTAAAGCGAATAAATATTTATATAATCAAAATACATTTTTAATATCCAAAAACAGTATTAAACTAAATGATTCTTATAAAGAAGTTATTAATAATACAGAATATAATTAAAGTTATAGCTTTAATAATTAGTTTACTTTATACTAAATTACTTAAAAATCATTTCTCCTTTTGATTTGCTTAAAAATATTCATATAACTATATAGAAAGTTTATTTTGGTGTATATATATTTTAATTATTGTATTGTATATATATTAAGATTATAATAATAATATATTAAAGTAGTATTCTTTTTATTTTTTTGCCACTAATTTTAATTTGTAAAAGTCTTTTATCATCAATAAGTTTTGATATATTATTTATCTGATTCATCGCCTCTTACTGTCGATTTAAATTCAAAACTGTACTATAATTTCTTGAGCCATCTTAGTATATTTGTAATTTTTGTAGCCTCTAAATATAGTTAAAATATTTTTTTCTAATAGAGTCTCCATTTAGCGTGCAATAATTCTTGATTAGCCTATAAATTCCTTTTCTGCTGCTAAGGCTTACTTTATCTAAAGTTTCTAATAAGTTTTTACCATGTGACCATATTTTTTGTAATATCAACATCACATAATGAGATTAATTCTAAAATAAATTGTAGCTCAAATTCATTATGGAAAGCAACTTGGTAAAAAATTGTTCATTATAAGACTTTAAATAGCAAGGGTTTGATACTATATTTCTAGATATAGGACTACAAGATGCTAATTTAGCTAAGAACGAGAAATTACTTTAGAAAAGTAAATAAGAAGCATTAAAAGCGCCTAATTTGATACTTCTAAGTAATTTCATACTAAAATATGTAAAATCAATAAATAAAACTCAAATTTATAAATTCCTACTTTAAAAGTCCTTTTTTATTACTATATTGATGATACTCTTCTTGATTGCGCCTGAGCAGTACTCAAACAAGAAAGTGAAAGAGTGACGGTAGTTTTTCGTAGAGGATTCTAAAAATTGAGAGTAAATGACGAGATCTTTGATTCAGCAAATAAAGAAGAGATAAACTTTGTTAAATATTCTACTCCTTTATAATATTTTGAAAAAAAGGGTAAAATGTAAGCAGTTGAATCAAAAAATATCTTATCATTCAAATAATCTCAACAAAATTTAATTATATAAGGACTAATCAAAAATATTACTTCTAAATAGATTTTTTTAATTTTTAATTCTAACTACCATATAAGTTGATTTTGAAATTAAAGGATAAAATTCACTAATAGATGTCAACTTGAATGCAAGCTAATCTAAGGCATATGATTGCCTTTTTGCTTATGGCGATATTATAGGAACTAAGAATTTAGTAGAAAAAATAAATGATGGAAAAACAGCTTTTGTTATATCCATAAGCTCATTTAAGAGAAATATTTTAATATAGTTTCAAATTAACTGCATTACCAAATTTTTTCACTAATATAGAGCAAGTTAATTTATCAACTGAGATAATGGGCCTTAAAATGATAATCTTCTGGTTTAGATTCAGTTCCAGTTACAACATTTAAGCCTATAATTCTAAGAGGATTTGGATGTGATGAGGATTAGCAGTAAATAAATTCCTTCTTTTTGGACAAAGATTCAGTTTCTGATATTTTCCAAGAACTTTTAAAATGTTGTGAGAATATTTAAAGCAAGAAGCTTCATTTGTAAACTTAGAGAAGATAAGTAATAAAACTTGAAAATATTGAATAGAAGGAGCAAACTATATTAAGAAAATCTTTCCTTATAAGATATCTATTGTCTCTTTTATGTGTTAATCCAGAAAATAAAATTGGGCAAAAATACAAAATTGGTCAATATTGTTAACTTCGGAGCTATTGAAATAAATCTTTGTTGTCTATATTTAGTGAATAAAATATGAACGGGAAGAACTTTAGGAGAGATTCCTTAATTCGTTATAGAAATCACAAGCTGGGGTAGTATAAAATAAAAAAACTTACTATTTCCATTAAAATTTCTCCAAACTACAGAAACTCTGAGATCATTGTAAATTCTGCTAAAGAAAGATGAGCTCAAGTAATTACTTTAACTTAAAATGCCCTTATTATAAGATCCTTTATCCTCTGTTATGAAATTTTGCGTTACTGGGAAAGAAAATCCTTTTGCTAGTCACAGTGTATCAGGAAAAATGCTGAGACCTTTCGCATTAAGAAAAGACTTTGACGTAGCAAAATTTAATCCTGAGTTGATAATTATGTAAATGGAGGAGTAGTCACTGGAGATAATGCTCTTGAATTCGTAAATTATGAAGCAAAAGCGTTATAGATTTGTTCTTCTGCTAAACTTTTCAACAGTGCTCTATGATCTTAAAAGTCTGTAAGTTCATATTTATCTTTAGAATTAAAAAAATCTAGTTGAAAGAGATGACATAGCTAGTTCCCTCCAGTAAATTTGGAAAAATTTAAAGCCCTAAATATTATGAAGAAAATAAAGAATTTTCAAGATAACTGATTTGGCAGGTTCTAAACTAAAGTATATATCTCCTATCTAAAAAATGAATAAAGGATAGTTGTAAAATCCAATAATCAACAGTTATAAATGCTTAAAATGTGGAAGATCCTACCTTATTATCTAGATTCTGGGTATCACTCAATAAATTAAAAATTCCAAAGTTTTCCTGAAATATTCTAAAAAGACTGAATCGGATACTCTTATGCTAAGCTGCATGTCCAGCGAAAGATACAATTTAGATGGTTCCAAAAACATTTTCATATAAGGCGTGTAAGGAAGCAGAAATTTATCCTGATTGTCCGAAAGAGCGCTTATATATTTCTCCTCCTTGGAGCAAAAGGAAGATCTGTAGTCAAGAATTAGTATCTGGATTTGAAATAAGCATAGTCGCTTGGTATTTAAGAAAGAGTAATAGTATTTTCATAATATTAGCTTCTTAATTTAGCATAAGCTATTAAGGAATTAAATATATTAATTAAAAGTAGGTAAATTGTTGCTTAGGGATATAAAATAAAGATTTGCTTTTAAAATTTAAATTTATTCAAATCTAAATAAATTAGGTGGGAAATAAAATTTAATAGTTTTGGTTTATAAATTAGATAGATATAATTATTATTAATTATTGAAATGATAGAGAATTAATAAATGTATAGCTTTTATATATTATCGTATAAAGAAAATATAAGTTTAGTTGTATTGAAGCTAATAATTCTTAAGCCTTTTAAATTAAGCTTATATCTTATTAAAGTTAAAGATACCTTAAAATCTAATTGCTATACTTATCTAGCTTATTCTATTTTTCCTTAGGCTAATGCACTTTATTATTTAAATTTAAATTTTAGCATTATTTAACTTTCTAAGCCTCATTTCTGTTTCAGTATTAAGTTCCATTCTAAAGCAAATTTATCTAGCATAGTGCTTTCCTTTAAGTTAAAGTCAGCTGAATTATTTTAATATCATGCTTTTGTAGCTCTCCCTTGCTTCTGTTTGACTATAGTAGAATCTTATAAAAGAGCATATCTCCATCAAATTGCTATAAAGTCTATCTTTTATATTGAAAGAATAAATGTAAATCTATATTTAAAGACTCCTTAGTCTAAATTTTAAGCATTTGTTTGCATTATTTGGTTACCTTTAAACAGCTTAAGCAAGCTCATGGATTTCAAAAATAATTCTACTAATTTTGTTGTTGAAAGATATAAAATTTCAGATAAGAGTCTATTAAAGCCAAAATTTTATACGAGATGCTGTATAAAATTTGAGAGTTCAATTTGAGAAAGAACTTTGAAACTAGCTGTCTTAAACGAATGCAAACTATTCTTTTCTTGTCTATAATTACAAACAGCTAATTTAGCTAAGGAGAAGGGAAAGAGAAAGGCTAAGAAACTTTGCCATAAAGATAGTTAAATAGCATGATAAGCTGAACTATTAGAGAACCTAGAAGGATATACATTGTCTTTTACTGATCCTTTCTCAAACTCGTTAATAGTAGCTCTAAACTCAAAGACATTATAATTAGTATAAATGTAAGTATGTGATCTTCATTCTCTAGACTACAGGTCTAAAATAACAGTTTAATATCTTAAACAGTTATATGATTAAGTTTATCTAGAGCGATAATAGAATATTCTTAATTATATGAAATAGAAAGTTAAAATTAGTTACTAATACAAAAGATATTAATGGATGATATCTTTTACATCTTTATAAATTAGCCTAATCATTTAACTTAGATACTATTGCTTTTATTCCCTGTTTTAAACATCTCTTTTAAAAGACAAACTACATATGAAGCATATCTATTATAATGTTAATCTGGTCTTGAGCTTTATTTAGTCTTATTACGAATAATGGTTTTAATTATAATATTCATAGGAATAGATAAGTTTACCTCTAATCTTATGAATAAAATTTTAGAGAAGGCTTGATTAAAAGATATCTGAGGTAAACTAAGAGCAGACTTAAATAAACTTTATTTTAGATAGATTTACTGTATGCTATTATATTAATTAAAATTAATTAGATTTAGTGATGACTTTGATGATTGGAATAGAGACTTTATAGACAAGAGTGACAGTGTTTTGATATAGTATTAATAAGTTGATATTTAGAAGTTAAGATAAAATTAGAAGTTACCTTGCTTATAATTAGAGTTATTTAGTATATTTATTGTTAGACTATTATACTCATTTTCTAATATTGGTTAGTTATCAACAATATATCTTTCTATCCAGATTAAGAAATATCATCTTAACTTCTTCTTGCGATATTATTCTAAGCTGACTTAATTATCTTTTAGGAATTTATTTCCAAAAATATGAGGCTGATAGCATTATTTGATTAGGTAGCTTAATTAAAGCAATAGACTCTGGCATTTGGTTGTAATAATGTTGACTATTGATATATTTGGCTATTGTATTATGTAATTTCTTTATTACTACTGACATACACTTTTATGTTTCTTCACTACTAAACTATTATTTATTTCAGTCTTTTGCACATTATTAGAATTTTAGCTTCCTAGCATTCAATTTATGTTCATCTAGCTCTTTATCATTCCCAAAACTTAAAGCTTAGCAGCAAGTTTTAGATCTCAGTCATTCTAAATTTAGAACTTTAAGTTCTTTCTTATTCTTGACATTGGTGACTTAATTAGAATCATTATCTTATTTGTTAAATCAATGAGGAATCTTCGCCTACAGCAAGCTTGGATGGTCACTTATAATGACATTTGAGTTAATAAAGGATTGATATTTGGCCTGTGGTAGAATTATTAAGCAACAACCTTGAACTATAAGATTATAGCTCCCAAATGAAAGATTGATTACAAGTGTATAGCAGCAATCTATTGATTTGTTTATAAAGCTTTAATAGCTTAACCTAAACTAATATCTTATAGCCAATTTAAATTATATGCTTTCTATTCCTACCTTCCTCAGTAATAAATTAACTATTTAATATTAAGCTAGCTTAATTAACCTCTAAAGTATTTAAGATTAACTAAATTATCTGAACTTCTTAGTTAGTCTCAATAGATTAGAATAATTAAAAAGGGAGTTCAAAAGAGGAAAAGTCTAAGCTATCAATTAAAATGCTTATTTTAAGTGTAAGAGCTAGAATATTATACCATATTGAGAGTTTAACTTGACGCCTATTTCCATACCAATTTATTACTGAAAAAAGATGTTAAAGGATAAGGAAATCTAAAAGATGGACCTAAAGTATAGACCGAGAAAGAGAAAAGTGTCTTATTTTTTAAGATCAAGCTAATATAGAAGAAAAACTGGACTCTAGAAAGTTTAACTTTTGCTAAGAAAGAGAAATTATTAAATTAACTAAGTGAAATTAAGGACTATTATAGGTGAATACTGATAAATCTCCCTCTGATTAGTAATCAAGCAGCAAGATTAAGAGTTAAGATAGCTTAATTTAATCAATTAATGTCAATACGTTTTCTGAGAAAACACCTTAAGATGTTAGTAAACCTTAAAGAAAGCTTCTTATCAAATTATAAAGATAGTTGCTCCAAATAAGATTGAATAATGGAATAAATAGAATCATAATTGAATACTTTGAATAGTACTGAGATCTCTTCTTTCGATATTCAATCTGTAAAATTAATCAAGAAGTTGATTAGGAGGAAAAAATCTTCTCAGGAAGTGAATTAATAAGCTAATTAAAAAATTTGGTTAAATCAGATTTAAAATTAATCATAGGGAGAGTAAGAAAAAAAGATAGATAAATTGATTTAACAAACTAGATATATAACTAGGCTAAAAAATGACAATTTTGCTAAAGAAACTTAAAAGAAGCAAATTTATGGCATCTGCAGAAGAACATAAATTTAATACCTTTTAATCTTGATTTTTAAGAAGTTCTAATTAAAGGAATATAAAAGCGAATGAAGAAATAAGTTTAATTAAATGAAGTAATGGCCTACCTTTTAATATAAAGGTAAATCTAGTATGAAGATTTATTAATGAAACTTGAGCTTGACTCTTCTAAACTTAAGAAAGAGTAGAAAAATCAATAAAGTGCTATAAATTTTTAAGAAGTATAGTTGAAATAAAAGCTAATTATAAACTATAATTTAGCAAAAAATAGGAGGTATCAGAGTTCAACCCTTCTGGCCAGATGAGCATAGTATAGCTCATCAAAGTGGTACTGAACCTCCAGGAAGAGGTCAAGAGATTGAAGAAGGACAATGATATGCTGATGGCAAAGCTAGACCTAACAGAAGGAATTGAGTCAAAACTTATGTCCTAGGAAAGAGATCTTAACGCCTTTTTGAATATCTCACAAAGTCAGACTAACGAATCCTAAAATTAGCATTAGAAACAGACTGAACTGGGTAACAGACTCAGAAAAGTAGAAGAGAAATTGTAAACTTTTAAGAAAGAGTAAAGCGAAACTGGAGCTATACAAATGGAAATCGAAGCCTAGAAAGAGCAAACAAGTCAAGGAAAATAATTCAAAATAAAAAAGAAATGCTTCTGCTGTGGAAGCGTATGACATTTTATCGGGAGTGTTAGAAATTCTAATAGAAATAAAGAAATTATTGGATAAAAGAACAGCTAAAAAAGAAAAAAGAAAAAGCAAGAATGAAAAGAATGTAATGCAATTTGGATGGTTCAATTTGCAAGATTAAGATGGAGCCATATCAAGTAAAACGAAGGAAAATCTGGAGAAACCCGAGTTCTAAATCTCGCTAAAATTGGACATCCTAAACATCTATATTTAACAGCAGGGAGAATGAACTGCTGTCCTCCTGACGGGGTTGGAAATCCCTAAAACGGAAAAATTGAAATTAATATTATTATTATTATTAGTAATTTAGCAAAAAATTGAAGAGAACGGAAAAAAAGTTCATAGTATAAAATTAGATATAATCACAGAATAGGAAGCAATAAAAAGATGTAAAATAAATTCTAAAAAAATTAGGAGAGATTGAAGGCTTAAGATAGACATAAAAACGAAGGCTCAAATGTAAAAGGAAAATAAAATCTCATTCAAATAAGAGTAATGAATTCTTTATTAAAAGATGACGAAATAAGCTTTGCTATAAGATAATAGATTTGGCAAGAAAATGAAAAATTGGTAGAGCAGCAAAGAAAAATTTAATTATTGAGCAATTTTAATTATTTTAAGCTATATAATGATGAATAAATGATTAGAATAAGAGATAACAAAGACTAGAAGAAAAAAAAGAAAAGAGATAGTTCTAGATCTAGGTCAAACGTGAGCATTTATCTAGTGAAGTTATTTTACTATCTCAAGAATTTCCAGTATAAATCTTTTCTTGTATTCTTTGTTTTAGACTGATATTCAATAATCAGTATTTTCTTAGTTTAGCACTTTTAATGCAGAATTTTCTTGATTCATCTTTGATTGAGAGTTCTAATTTAAAAGTTTTGATTATAAAGTTCGTTTTTGAGATTGTAGTCAACTTTTAATAATAATATTCATAAATTTTTTCTTAAATAATCTTAAATTGGACTTTATTTGTTAGAAAATTTTTCTTGAACTTGTAACTAAATTTTATATCATTCTAAGCTGTATATCATAGAATACACGTCTTTAAATTAATATTGCTCAACATTTCTAGATCTTTCTACTGCTATGGGAAAACTTAATCTTTTTGAGTTGTATTTAGCAGGTAAGTTAGAAATTTGCTATTTCTTTTTTCCTTAATTAGTCTTTCTGCTTAACCTTAGTCTCTATATCGTGATATATATGATATTCAGTACTTAAATTGTTTTCGTAATTGCTAAGAACCTAAAATGAATCTGGATCTGCATATTGATTTCGTTCTGAAAGCTTAAGCGTAAATTTGCAATGTTCCATAATAAATCGTACTATCAAAGTTCAAGTTCTACTCAAGTTACTTTAAAGTTAGTTACTTCTTTATTTAAGAATATTCTCTCTCTGAAGATCTTAGAAAGTCTGCCATAAATTAATCTGAAGAACAACTTTCATCAATAAAATAAGTAATATACTTTATTCCATTCCTTTTATATCACTGATCAACAAAATTAGATTCTCATTTTATTGCTTCTTTTAGTCTTATTCTTTTATAATTTTTATCTTCTTGAATATTACAACCTAGACATTAGGGAGGATTTTTGCTGCGTATAAAGTATATCACATTATTTACATCTAAGTTTGTCTCGCAAGGAATGTAAAAAATATTAAACTGCCTTAGAATATTTTTGCTAATATTTTCATTTTCTAGTTTTGTAGAACTACTAGCTAGTCAAATCGAACATGATATTGGAAAAAATCTCAGCATTATCTCTTTTCCCACTTCTTAGATACAATGGAGGACTTAACATTCATATTGCTCTTTCAGAAAGGAGTGTCTTTAAAATTTAAGAGAGGAGAATCTAGAAACTTAAAATAAGAATATGCTTCTTTACTTGTACTCTTGAGAACAATCACCGGAAAAAGGTAAACTAAGAAAGCTCCAGAATCCGCATAATCTTTGATAATATCCTTAACATATATAACTTCCAAATTATCTGCTTAAATGAAGTATGCTCTCTATAGCTTTTATATCTTTATTATTGGTTAAGCTATTTAAAATAATAAATAAGCACTTTATTTTGGAAAGTTATCTTCATAAGAAAAACCTTATCTATAATATGTTCATTAACTGTTTATGATAGCTTAGGTGATAGTAAGTGATACTTTGTTGAGGTTCTTAAATAAAATTTGCTATAATGATCTTTTACCAAGTCTTGCAAAAATAAATGTTTAGATTTGCCTCATATAATTTACAGTGACTTCAGTTTTATTTAATGCTTATAGACTGTATGGTCATTTTGCTTATAGAGAAATACTATTTTTTATTTAATTTAATAATTGAATATCAATCATTAACTCTAGATGCTTTCCTTTTATTTAACTAAATTAATAAAGAACTATTAAATTTAAACTTTAGTGCATATTAGGTAATTAGGAGTATCAAATTAACTAGTGGATAAGCAAAAAATAATTCGGATAGAAATGATCCCTATAAGCAAAGGCACTTACTCTAGGTTTCAAAAGTAATTTAATGAGTATAATAGCTTTGTAAACTCCTATAATAAACAGCATTTCAAAGACAGTTTTGAAAATATTTTATCCTTATTGAAGTTAAACTAAGAAACTCTTGTGTTTTTTAGTGGAGGATAGTAAATAAAATCTACTCAAGTACTGTTTATAAATGCAAGTGAGACAATTCTAAATGAGGAGAATAATTCTTCAGTGATAGAATAAATGACTTTAGAAAAGATTATAAAATAAACTCTGAAGTTTCTTTTTTAATTATAGCAAGCAACTCAAAGAAGCTACTATCTAATGAACTCTTAGGCGACAAGGATAAATCTCAATCTTAAAGAATTGTCGACGAATAAGAACTCATAGTCTTAAAAAGAAGCTAAATCATTATCTACTGAGCTATCTAAAATGCTTTATAAAGATAATATAATTAAAGAATTTTAGAGAGCTTAAAGCAGTCTAGCAAAAGATTGATAAAGGATAAGAGGCTGCTAGTAATAATGAGCAGGGAAGAGTATAGAGGAAGAGAATAAAAAATAGCCAAGCAAATAAAAAGCGAAAATTTTGAGAAAGAAAGTAACATTTTATAGATCTGTAACATTGATTAATTAACTTCGTTTGCCAATAGAATACGAGGTAGAGGTTACCGAGGTTATTACAATGCTAAGACGGTGAAAATAGAGCAAAAGAATTAAATAAAAGAAAACTTAATAAAAATCTAGTATAGAAACTAATATAAATAAAGGATAAATTGTTAGGTCAAGCTAATCTAACGGATAATTGTAAAACTATGGATTAAGTATAGATAGGGGATATGTAATTAAGTTGTAGAAATAAGATGTTTAAGAGAATATTAAGATTAATTAAAAAACAAATAAAGAGATAAAAAGTGATGAGAATTAATTTAAAAGATATTAGGAAACTGAGAGTGGAGTAGTATAAAATTAATTTTAAGTAATTCAGTATATGAATGGCTGTGTCTAGCATATAAAGAAAAAAATTATTTTATAATATCAATTAGGAAATAGAAACTTAATAGAGAGCAACTTAATGTTAGCAGAAAGGTTATAATACTTAGAATTAGCTTAAGAAGAGATAAAAATTCCAGAACATGATAAAAACAAAGAATTTCTTTAAATAATGAAAATAGAGAAAAGTATTAAGATACTGAAAATATCGAAGGTAGGGAAAGTACCGAATATATTGAAAATTCAGAAAATTCTGAAAATATTGAAGGTAAGCAAAGAATGGAAGTAATTGAAAATAATCTAAGTAGGGAAAAAACTAAAGATATTTAAAATAATTCAGGTAGAAAAAACCTGAAGAAAATGAAAGCAATGTAAGTATTTATGCTAAAGACTAGAATTCATAGCAGTTCATGAAAGAAGAAAGTAGTCAAGATGAAGTTATGGGAAAAGATGAATTAAAATTTCAATAAGTGAAAAGTTTTATATGATCAAAATAAATACCCTAGACTTACTCAACACAAATAGAATTCTAATTTATATGAAAAATAAAGAAACAGATATAAGATATTCAATCTTCTTTTAGAACTCAAAGGAAAATATCAGTATGGATAGAAGGGGAGCTAATCAACAAATTCCTCTACAACATAGAATTTTCGGATTAATAGTCAGACTTTATGAAATACAACAGTCACCTTATTTATAAAAATTCTCACAAGAAAAACGAAAAAAACCTGATGTTCCTAGTCTATTATCAGAAGCATTTGCATAAGATCAATCAATATAAATTTTTTATAGTAACACTAAATGAAAAAGATCTTATGCTGTATTTACAAAGATTTTACGAGAGTAGTGGACAAAGCTTGAAGAACATTTACGGCTATGAAGTAAGAATGTTAGAGTATACAAAAGTATTTGAATATAAAAGAATGCCTCTACTTCCGGTCTCTGTGCTGATATTTTTTAACAAGTTATGCTAATTTATTATTTACATATCTTAAATGAAATTAAGATACAACCTTTTTTAAATTGAAACTAGCATATTAAAGTCTAATAATTAGTATCTTTAATTCTAAGCAGAATTAAGTTGCCAAATATAGCTTAAATTAATAAATTGAGGCTTCAAGTTTAATTTAAATAAGAGATAGTATTAATATAAATTAATTATTAAGATATACAGTTTAAATAAGTACCTATCTCTATTTATCTATATTTAACTTAAGTTCTCTAATATTTAATGTTAAGATGCTAAGGATAGGTTTAATTAGATCTTATATTTAACTATAAAATCAATTAAAATTAGTATAAATCTAAATGCTTGAGTAAACCAAGCCTCTTCTAGTGTTGCCGCTTAAGAAGGTAGTTTTTAGAATTACTTTCTTTATGCCTCAATAGAGTTAAAAGACTGCTTTTTGATATTTTCACTTCTGATTAATAATTTTGATTTTTTCCTTTCCAAGACATTTTCAGCATTGTTTTGTATTGTTTTATCCTGCTACTTTAAAAATGAGAGAGTATCTTCATATCCTACTTGGAATACTGTCAAATTTAAAGACCTATCGAAAAAAATTTTCTTGCTTACGTTTCACAGAAAAATTTCTGCTATTCTTATGTGATATTTAGCTTTCGCTTGAAAATATCAAGCTTCCCATCTTCTTTAAATCTAGACCGAATAATAATTAATCAATTCTAACTTTGGATTTTAATAATGTAGTCTTCAATCCCTATACTATAATTATATTCCTCAATTTATTAATACCTGATTAATCTCTCTAACCTTTGTTATAATTATCTTTCAACTTTTCAGGATTCTTTTCTTTACTTAGAATTATATTAACTTCTTGTCTGTAAATTAAGTCTCTAACTTATTAGCATAATTTAAAGCTTTAATTTTTGTTCTAAGAATCTTTCAATCTAAAGGATACTTGAAAGCAAAGGATTGATTTCTGTGTTCTTTATAACAACCTCAAATATTTATTCAATCCTTAAACTTAAAATATCTACCTTTTTGTTTCAATTTTTTCGTCCAAATTTACTTATAAATTACTTATTTACTGCTACATTTAAGATATAAGTTCTACTCAGAAATTAAAGAACTCTAATAATCTTCTCTTTTTAATAAACTATCTCTACTCAAATTTTCTAGTTTTAAGTGAGGCTTTATCAGCTTTCTGTTGTAATTAAATAGCTGTATTCTAAAGAAAATAGTTTAGTGTAATATCACAATTAACTAGTAAACTTATGACTAAAAGCTAATTTCAAGTTCGTTATATAGACCTGGCAACATATTCAATTCAAAAGCTTTTGTTGAGTGTATTAAAGTAAAGCATGATACAAAAGTACTTGTTATATCTATTTATTTTGCAATTTATTGGTATAGCTATTGTACTAAAATAAATACATATTCTCTGTAGTTCTCAGTATGCCTTGCATTCTATTACTCTTATCAGGAACTTCTATCAACAAAATTTAAGAAATGATGCTTTATTCCATTCCTTTTATCGCTGAATAGTTAAATTAGGCTTCCATAGTATTGCTTTTTATTTAGTCTTATTACCTCTGTAAATTTCATATCTTAGATATCTTTACATCCTCTTTAGGAGTGTACATTCCCTATTATATATCAAGTAACTTACATCATTTCATTGAATTAGTCTCATTTGGACTATAAAAAGCCATATAATTGCTGGGAATATTTTAAATAATATTTTCATTTTCTATCTTACAAAAAACTATCGGCTGGACAAATCGAGCTTGAAATAGTTAAATCATCCTAGTTATATCAATTTTTTCTCTCATTGGATATAGTGTAGAACCGAACAATTATACATACATCCTCAGAATTAAATATCTAATAAATCTAAGAGAGAAGTCTTTAGAAACTTAAAATAAGAGTATTATTTTTCATTTTCCCTTCAGAGCAATCATTTTATAAGTGCAAACTAAGAAGACAACGTTATTCCTTTTTTCTATTTCAAGATGTAAGATCAATAAAGCTCTAAAGTATATTATCTAAGCTTGAAATAAACCTAAGTATAAGACATTGATTAAATGGGGAAAAAACTGATTAAAATGGTTTTAAAAGTTCCTTAATAAGCTTTATGTAAGTCTATAGGCAAAGCTGCGCTGAATCTCAGTATAATTGATCTAAATAAAGAATTACCTTTAGCATTTCTATTAATTAAATCATATCAGTTTAATAAATAGGAAATAATGCTTTAATAAATTTTAAGGTATTAATTAATAAATAATTTAAGATAATTATTAATTAAAAGTCTAAGTTATGCTGAAGGCTTAAATATTGAGTTTGATAAGGACAATATTTTATTAAATTGAGTTAGTAAAAATAAATATATAGTAACTTGGGATGAGCTATAATTGAATCTAAATAATATAGATAAATTTTGTATACTTAAACGTGGGACTTTATGTAAACTAAGTTTAAGAAGTAAAGAATGCCTTAGTTTTATTAAAATGGTAACTAGAAATACTCCGCTAAGTTTAGAAGCAACTATTTTAAATATAATAGATAATTATATAAGTAATTTCTTACTATTTTAAAATACCCTTAACTACTTTCTTTTGCTTATAAAATAATAGCTCTAATTTATCATTTTTCTATCTAATTATGTCTTAACCTCTATATTTATCTATCATTTTTTAAATTTACTATAAAATATTTCTTTCAAGTTGCAAATACTATAGATATAGGAATTAAATTAGTTATTTAACTTTTATAAAGAGATTAAAATTATATAATATCATCTATATAAAGTTTCTCCCTTCAACTCTTCTTCTCTTCAATCTCATCTATCTTTAAACTTTCCAACTTTATTTCTTATGATCCTTCTTCTAATAAAAGAGCTTAATCTTAACTTTATTATTTTATACTTTATTCTTACTTCATCGTTTGATTTTATCCCTACTAACTTATATCTCTACCTTATTTTTATGGATTTCACTTTTATTTTAATTTTTCTATCTATCTTATAAAGCTATCTATATCTGGTCTAATGTTCTGGTCATAAGCTAAGCATCTGTAGAATAGATCAGTTAATTCAGGTTCTTATAATATTTCGCTTGAAAACATAGGAATCATTTTATTAACATAAACTACTTATTTTAGTTATTCTTATTCATTTATATTTGGATAAAGTAGTTCTTCATTGAATATCTCTATCCCTATGCAGCCTAGAGATCAGATATCACTTTTCATAGTAACATTTTTGTCAAATTATTCAGGTGCCATTCATTGATGTAATCCTCTTTATTCTATTGTTTTTAATCAGTTTGTATTATCGAATAGTCCAAAAATAACTATTTAGGGAGAATATTTCTCATCTAGTAGAATGCTTAGAGATTTCAATTCTTTATGAATAAAGTTTCTAGAATGTATTGCCTTTAATCCTTCTGCTATTTAACTAAGTAAATTTAGTTTCTAATAATATCTTAAAGGAAATCCTATTTGACTTTCTTTGAATAGTTATTTTGTCTGTATTTATTAGAATAAACTTGCTTTGCACTAAAAATCTAATAAAAGACATAAATTGTAGCTTCCTTATTCTTAAGTATCAATAGCAACTCCTGCAAGTCTTTAAACTCTTAAGCTATTTATCAGTAGAAGTTCTTAGCACTCAAAATAGAACTAATTTATTATCATATGTTATTCATTCTTTTAGTTAAACACTTTAAGTGCATAATTATATCCATCGATAGTAATAAGATATACAATTCCGTATTAATCTTTAGCTAATACTTATAAATCATCCAGATATTGATTATTGGGAATTAATATTTTATAGTTTAATATTCTAATTTGAGACTAACTATCTTAGCCTGCACCATTTTAATATAATAGTTGTCAAATATTTTCTAAAGTAATGTAATTCTATTATTATCAATCTAAAGAATCATTATCTATTTAGGGAATTTTAAGTTAGGAATCATATTTGTTAGCTATAACAAAACATTCAAGTGCTTCTTTATTCTGTTTTAAAGCTTGCAAAACTTGACCTTTGACGTGATAAGCTTCCGCATAATTGGAATTGAGTTGAATAGCAATGTTAAGACACTAGATTGCTTCAGAAAAATTTTTTAGCTTAAAAAGAGAATAACCTTTATGCTTATAGGGCTCTGGGAGAATAGAATTAAGTTTAATAGCTTAGTTAAAACTCTAAATTGCTTCTTAGTATTTCCCTAATTTTAGAAGTATAGTTCCTTTATTATGATGTACAGTTGCTTAATTAGGGTCTAGTTTGAGAGCTACATTATAACTTTATATTGCTTCTTAGTATTTTCCTAATTTTTCCAATATAATCCCTTTATTATTATGTGCAATTGTATCATTAGGGTTTAATTAGATAACTATATTATAACTCTATATCGCTTATTAGTAATTTCCTAATTTTTCCAATGTCAAGGCTTTATTATGATGTACATTTGCTTAATTAGGGTCTAGTTTGAGAGCTACATTAAAACTCTATATAGCTTCTTAGAATTTCCCTAATTTTTCCAATGCCAAGCCTTTATTATAATGTGCAATTGCATAATTAGGGTCTAATTTAAGAGCTATATCATAACTTTATATCGCTTCTTAGTATTTCCCTAAATTTTTAAGTATGTATCCTTTATTATGATGTGTAATTGCATAATTAGGATTTAATTTGAGAGCTACATTAAAACTCTATATAGCTTCTTAGTATTTCCCTAATTTTTCCAATGCAGATCCTTTATTATGATGTATAGCTGCTAAATTAGGGTCTAGTTTGAGAGCTACATTATAACTCTATATAGCTTCTTAGTATTTCCCTAATTTTTCCAATGCAGATCCTTTATTATGATGTGTAATTGCCTAATTAGGGTCTAATTTAAGAGCATTATCATAACTCTATATCGCTTATTAGTATTATCCTAAGTTTTTGAGTGCAGATCCTTTATTATGATGTGTAATTGCTTAATCAGGGTCTAATTTGAGAGCTATATTCAAGCACTATATCGCTTCTTAGTATTTCCCTAAGTTTAGAAATGCAGATCCTTTGTTACTATATGCAGATGGTAAATTAGGATCTATTGTTATAGCAATATTGAAATACTCAATAGCTTCAAAATAATTTCTTTCTTATAATAATTAGAGTCCTTTTCAATTATACTGAGTTGCTTCTGACATTTTTATTAATTCTAAAGATAGATAATTAGATATAATATTTAAAGACTATTAATTATTTTCTAATTTTATAAGGTTAAATAAATTAAGAAGATATTTACTTTTTATATGCTTAACTCTAAAATAAAGCAGTTTATCTAATAACTTAATAATAGCTTTTCGCATATTTTTACTTAAAAACTAGTTTATTTATTCTATATAATAGTTATTAAGATTTTTATTTAAATTATTTATGCATTAGTGTTTGAGATGCATAATTGTAAGTAGTAAATAGGAATTTAGTTATAATGCTTACTAAATTATTAAATGTAGGTGTATATTGTTTAATTAACTAAGTTAGCTAATTTAAAGGTTAGTTCTATTATATTTAGTGCTAATAAGCATTTATTTAAATGACTTTATATGCTTTATCTATATCTTAATAAACAGAAATTAATTTAGATTTCATTTTCATAATTATTTGATTTATTGTATATATGATTCATGCTTTTGGCACTTATTAAGAACTTTATGTGATAAATACAAACAATTCTGTTTTAACCAATGTTCTTCTTGAATTCAGTAGAATATTAATTAATTAAAATATAATAGTTTCAATGTTTAGGACTATTGAGATATAGTTGCAATAGATATAGCTTACACTATAAATATTACAGATATGTTGAAAGATAAAAATTTGTAAATGTTAATCAAGCTTCTTCTTGTTCTTTCTCTATCATATATTTTTATTTTTTGTCTTGATTTATATTTTTTTTCTTCTAGAAACTCTTCTAAAAGCTCATCCTGTAGTTTAAACATTTCAATCTGCTTTTTAGTAATTTAGAATGAAAAATTTTTATTAATTTGTCTATTTAAGGAATTAGATTCTTTGAAAAATGTTTGTTTATATAGCTTTAGTCATAAAGAATTATTTTCTTCTTGTCTTTTTCTTTAAAAGCTTTATGACTTTCGAGATCCTCAATAGAATCTGCATAGTATTATCAATCAAAAATATGATCAGTTTCATCAAATTCTTACCACATAAGCAAATAATGCTATATCTTGCGTTAATGTGACGATTACTAAGTTCTCATTGAAAATTATAAGAAAAAGTCCTCAGTTTATAGATAGAAATAGTCTCTCTAATATAGTGTTTATTATATTTGGTATAAGTAATTTCAGGAAATACACTTTAATTATTTTCTATTTAGTCTATAATTCTTTTTTCTGTTGGCATAAGTGTATCCCTAGAGAGACATTTCATTATGAATTTATGTTTTATTTTTTATTCTGTGAGTTTATAAAAATCCATCTTACTCTAAACATGTGACATGTCAAAATAATACAAATCGATACATTTCTTTATATATTTCTAGTATAGTAAATTAAATTTAGTGCATTTTTCTAATAAAAAAGCAGTGTTTGGGTTAGGATTTTCTTTGTTATATTATATTAATTTTTAATAAAAATGCATTAACTTAAGTTGCCATATTTCCAAAAGGAAGCCAGTTTAAGTCAATAAAGCATGACTCATTGAATGTGAATTCTTAAGATTTAAACGCCTATCTTGAGATAAGTCTTTACGATTTTGTTATATTATTTTTTATTTCTTTAATTCCAGAAATAGTAGCTCACGGAGGAATATCACTTCCATATTCAAATTTAGGCAAAATAAAATTCTTCAAAGAGTTATGAAGCTGAGAGGTTTACTAAGCCATAATTAGAAAGTATTGGAGTAGCTTTTTAAATAGCTACTCTGTATTTGGTAGCAACTGCTGTACAATGTAATTTGTAATTTTATTTTATTCCTAACTAATATCCTAAATAGGTAACTTCATCTTTTTAATCAATTGAAATCCCATTGAGCTTTAGAGAAATGGAAGATTAACTTTCTTTTCATTGATTTCCCTTTCAAGAATTCTATTACTTCACATTTGGCTACATTAAATGTAAGTTTTACTCAATCAAAAATTGTAGATGTAGATTTTAATAATTTTTAGGCATTTTTCTAGGAAGAAGACAATTGGATTAAGTAGTCAGCAAAGGCTCATACTACTAAAGTTTTAGATAATATTTGAATCCTAATTTATTCTGATTATCTTCTAAATATCTTATAACAATATCATAGTATAAAATTGCAAGCACAGGTACATGGCTACTTCCTTATAATACTCCATTGTTATATTTATTGTTCTTGTAAGATATCCATCAATTATAGATCTAGCATCATCATTATCATAAAAAGATTCTAGTGCCAATATTAGGTCCAAAGGTAGCTTAAGACTTCTAAAATGATTAAAAGGTAATTTCCTAGATATGCTATCAAACATTTTTTCTATAAAATATTGAAAATATTGATGACAACTTCTATGGTTTTTACTATAAATAAATAAATAAATTTGATTATAGAGCGCGTAGCACTCTCGTTGGTGCGCAGCTCTTTAAAAAAAAATGTTTCATACTGACAAGAATGTTTGTTACTGATAAAATTATCAGATACTGATAAACCTTGTTCAATACTGGTATAATTATTCAGTACTGATAAAAATGTTCAATACTGATATAATTTTAGAATACTCGTAATCTTTAATACTTGCTGGAGGTCCAAGGACATGGCAGGATTGTGTCTCATTGCATCACCAAAGCAGAGGACGACATAAAGTCGATTATGGGTACTTAACTTCCCCAACCTCTGATGAAGCTCGCAATATTATTTCTTTTTAGTTCCAGAATTAAAAATAAACGAAGCCAAGCAAGCCAGCGTCGAAGGTCTAAGAATCCTATGTCTCGAGGTCAAGCCAAAGCAGAGGAAGACATAAAGTCGATTATGGGTACTTAACTTCCCCAACCTCTGATGAAGATGACCTTGCTGTTCACCTTCGAACAATTATGGCGGTTTAAAAAAAAATATAATAAAACAGAAATAAAAGATCTCTCTTGGGTTATTTGCTAGGAAGACAAATCTTTCTGGTAGTATAGAAATAGAGACAAACACAATTGAAGAGACAATGAGTTACAAATTTGATGATTAGGTACAAAAGATAGATGGGATTCCTTTCATATCAGTCACATTTTAACCATTGTTACTTTATTTAACACTGGAGATGAAGTAAAGATGGTTAAATTCGATAACATTCCTTGAACTCTCATTTTAATTTTATCGTATGTTTTAATAAAATAGTTTTAAAAAGGTATAACTTACTGGGATAGTAGATGAAATTTTATTTTTCATTTAGGTACTTTGGAGATTTTTACAATTATTTTAATTTATTTTAGCAAAATTTATATGGATAAACTTCAAAGGAAATTAGTGATTACTTAACAAGATCTTACTTAAACCATTTACATAAGTTTGATGTTCACAAACCTTAGGAGATAGACGAGTAGAACTAATGTAGATGGGTTACTACCTGAAGGCCAGCAAGCGTTGTTCCAATTGAGAGGATAAATGACTGATAAAGATTGATATTATAGTTTTAAAATTTATGTTATATTATTAACTTTATAAAATATTAGAACAGTTATAAACCACATATATTTTATATTATAATTTACTTTAAAAGCCTAAGATTATGTGAGATTTATAAAATGCATAGGCCTTTCTTAAATTAAAACTCTTTAGGAGATAAGGAAGCTGAATAAGAAACTTCTTTCTCTTAAGACTCTACAAAAGAAAATACAGGAAAGATATATCAAAAATCGGAAGACGAAGCATTTTAGACTGAAAAATATACTTCGATTGGCAACTAATCAGATTGAAAGAAAGCGATAGTATTTATTCTATTAGTTGCTATATTTTTAATTATTTTCGTTGTAAGTTATTTGTAAAACACAATTAAGTAAAACTAAGAATAGTAAACTAGCAATGATACTAGACATTTTTATCCATCGAATTATTCAAAATTTTTTTGTTAAGATCTTTTAGCAAAGCTCATTTACATCATTTTCATTGCTTTAATGCTTTTCTTCTTTCTGTCTTGTACTTTTATCTTTTTTTTCTTTATATCCTTTTAGTTTAGTTTAAGAAGTATTTTCCTCCAAATCTACTTTGAGAAGCTTGAACATTCTTCACAAAGTCATAAAGTTTCAATTTACTAATTTCTATTCCCAAAAGTAGTTGTTCCTTCTTCATGGCAACGGATATTCAATTTAGACCTGTTTTCAGTTTTTTATAAGTTTTTTTTCAGAGCTATCCCAAAATCTTAAATTTACTATTATTCTGATATAACTTTTTCCAATCTTAAAATTTAAATTTTATTCTTTTTTAAATATTTTTATTTTATGTATCTTTACTGAACTCTCTAATAATTTTCTGATCTTAATTTCGGTAAAAAAAATATAAATTTCATTAAATTTTAAAACCCAAATTATTTAAATTTCTATTTGGAAGTTTTTTTTAATTAAATTTCTAAATTATAGAAGAAAAAACAATTTTTTTTAGTTTTTAGATCTTTCAAGAAATCTTAAAATCATTTAGTGTGAAATTATCATATTGTATTTAAACAAAAATAAACAAATCTTTCTTATTTTTTATTTATGATTTTTCACCCTATAAAAAAATATTTTATATAACTAATTTTTTAATATTTTCTACTAATTCTTTAAACTTATTTTTCTTATATTTTCAAATCCAAAATCTTTGACAAAGCATATTTTCGATCTTTAAAAACGATTTTAGCTTTTTGAGAAATAAAATTATTTAACTTAAATATTTGCTAATTTAATTCACTTAACCAAAAAATTTTTTGTATTAAGCTTCTGATTTAAATCTCATACTTCAGTTTATTTAAGTTTTTTATATCATACCTTTTACTCATCTTACTTCTTCCCTCCTTTTATTCTTCACCTTATCTTCAAAAACTGATTTTTTGTTCTTTTTACTCCTCTAAATATCCTTACAAACTTTTCTCAAATATTTATTGCCTTTTTCAGTAAATTCCTATGAAATTTTGGATTCAAAAATCAATTTCTAATTACTTGTAAGAAGTAAATTTTATCGAAAGCATATTTATCATAAGTGATTAATTTTTCCAAGTTTTTTCCCTGAAACTCGTAGTAAAGATAACTAAATACATTCCTAAAAATAGTAACATTTGAAGATAAGTTTAAGCATATCTTCCTAATTTAGCAAGCTAATCTTTCTTAAAAAATAGAGATAACAAATAATAATTTTTCTGCTATTATTATAACTATTATAACTAGTAGTTATAATTTAATGCTTAGAATACTTATTTATAGCTAACTTTAATGAAATTATAATAATAATAAGATAAAAAAATTTCAATACTTTGAGTATTGGGACATAGTTGCACTACTTATAGTTATATTCATGCGAATTATGTTAAGTATGAGAGCTTATGTAAGTTTATAATCAACCTCTAGTTAATTCTTCCTACTAATGTTCTTTTTTCTTCTTTAATAGTTCTAAATTATGTTCTCGTATTTTCCTCTCTTTATTATTATTTTTAATTTTCTTTTTAATTTTTTTGCTTAACCATTGATTAAGTTTCTTTCTTAAAATATATTTTTTTCTTCCATCAATTTTTCTTTTGTTTCAACTCTTAAAGTTTTTAAATTTCTATCCTTTTTTAAATGAAATTGTAATAAAAATAAAATATTAATTCAACTTAATTTCTAAACTTTTTTAACTAAAAATGAGATAATAGTTAACTTTGATTTAAGAATAAACCAAAATTGGAAATCTTAACGAAGAAACTAATTGTATTTATTTTAGTTTGATGCTTTTAATGTTTTAACATAACTTTATATTAATTAATTATATTAGCATATTCATAATTTTAATAAGATAAAATTACTTAAATTATCAAAGAACTTAGAATAGAACGAAGCTTAAAATTATTTTCAGCAGGTACATCATCTTACCAAGAACCACTAGTAGAAGACATCCTAAATAATTAAAAAATTTAGAAAAGTAAAGATATAAATTTTAAGTTGCAAAGAGCTTTGGTATGCTAAATATTCTATTTATATTATCAAAATATTAAATGGTGATTAAATAATATTACTACCTATAAAATTTAGAAGTTTGTTTAATATAAGAATTAAATGTCTAATTAGTTAATTTTATGGTATTGGATAAATTTGGATGTTTGAAACCAGATAATTTCTCGCCGTACTGTTTTCTCTAAACTGTCTCTCTATAGATATAACGAGTATAATTTACTGATCAATTTTTGCAAAAATAAACCACTATGAGTAATAAATGTCTACTCCATAATCATAGATTTCAAGTCTATACTAAGGAAGGATAATCTTTCAGACTCGTTTCTTCAAGATCTTATATCGAAACAGGGATCTCTTGAAAGTTAGAGGTATAATCAGTCAACTCAAATTATTGCTTCAAAGATTCTTTTGCTTATACTTAATTTAAAACTTTTTATAGATATTACATAAAGTAATATCATCAGTTTACTGTTTAGATCTAAATAAAATATTAATTTAGATGAAAGTGTAAAAATAATAAAGATGTCATTTACCAGAAAAGTGTGTAAAAAATCAAATCAAAACTAACTAGTTAGATACCATTTATTGCTAAATACTTTTTATGGTAAAAATTATGAAATTAGTCCTAATTTTAGTAAACAAAAGTTTAGTCTCTATTCAAAAGTAAAGTAAGATACGAATATTTGAACTTCATTCAATCTTAACATTAGTAAGAAGAGTAAAAAAGCTGAGACCTTAATAAATAGAGCTACAGATGATAATCATTATATAGAATAGATAAAAATAACCTTTTACTAATTTTAAAATATTGTAATTAGTAACTACAAAGGTTTACAAATTTAGAACAAGAATTAGAGAAAATTAAAACTTATGAATTAATAATGTTTTTAAGAGAATTGTAGTAGATCTATTTTTGATGGTAGAGGATTTATTTATTTAATAGATGGAGAAAATACTTAGAAATGGAAAGTTAATGATAACTTTCTTTTAATGTTCCTAGAGAAGAGAAGAAAGCCGAAGGGGTATATAAAGCTAAACCTAGGTCTAGCAAAGAAACTCTTCAAACTTTCTTACAAAAACCCTACAACACATCTAGGCTCTCCACCGACTGAGAAGTCTTTGAAGAAGAAATAAACTTAACTCTCCTTAATTATTCAATTTAAACTCCCAGTAAACCGATTTAAGAATAGTTGTGGCTTAGCTGTAGCAGGTAATACAGAAACTCAAGCTGGAGCATGATCTGAATAGTGAGCTATCAATCAGATTCATGCAAAACTCCATTAGCATAGAGAATGGCTTGAGTTGGAGGTCTAGTTACTTAAGGTAGAGCTTAAAACTCTGAAAGAGGAAATAAAGGTAGCCTAGCAAATATATTTGGAAGCAAAAAAAGAATGAAAATAATTTAATAGAGGCATTAAAAACTAATTGGGTTCTATAAGTTCCAATGATTTTGTTGGAGTTTCAACAACATCATCCCTCCTAAACTGCTCAGTTGCTTCCCCATATCAAAATTAAGACCTAAAAAAAACCAATCAAAAATTCTATACTTGTTGAGAAGTTGGGAACTTCTACCAAAATTTATTGGAGATCGAAAGGTTGTAAAATTAGTAGTGGAGCAAAATTTACTAGTAAGAACGAAGAAAGTAGCGGATGCGAAAAATCTACAATAGAATTTCTTTCAGTCATAAGAGTGGATAATAAAAGGAAGTCACCGGAAGCAAAAATAGAGCATAGATTAATAATGAGAAATATTTTCTACGAAGAAGAAAGCCAATCTAACTTTGAGGATGGCCTATCCATCCAATTGGATTATCAGTAAAATCCTGCTTTCTATGGTTAGAATAGATAAAAAACAATCAGATGTTGAAATGCCCTAGGAATATTTCTATTTCTTAAATTCAGATATTTTAACATGAGAACATAAAAATTTATCCCTGTCTAAGAGATTTTCCTTCAGCAACTAGAACTTTTGACTTTTTTCTGTAAAAAAAGTTTTTATATTTTTGGAAGCTTTAATTTTGATTAAAGATGGAGCTAATAGCCCATTTATCCTTGCTCTTTATTAGATTGAAAATAGAGAAGTTTAGAACTTTAAAATTTAGGATTAAAATTTTTACAAACGCTACTTGTTTAAAAAAAGAATAAATGACCAAAAATTTATAGGTATATGAAGTACTTTACATTTAAATAAAGTAGACAAAGTAAGAATTTTAACAAAAAAATATAATAAGTTTCTTAAGAGTGAGAAAGTTCTTAGAAGAAATCACTTTAATAAAAATGTTAATGAAATGAGGTTACTGATATAAATCAGATACTTCATTTTAATTATGTTCAAAAAGTTCAAGCATCGTTCTTTCCACGGAAGTAGGAAGCTTTTAAGTAGACGATCCTTCTTTAACACTTTAATTTAATTTAATTTAATCGTTCTTTCCATCTTCCAACTTTTCCCCGCTGTTTCTTGTGCTTTCTTATTGTTCTTCTTTAGGCTCCAATTAATTATCTTGAGAAAGTTCTTAATTTATTTTTTATAACATCTAAAAAATCTTATTTAAATTAAAAAATATATATTTATTTATTATTCATGTCTAAAAATATCAACTCTTCTCACTATATTTATAAGATAGTTGATCCAAGATGTTAGATTTAGGCGCTATTCTTTCGGGGTGTGGGTTTAAATCCGATCACTTTCATCTTCTTTTTATGTGAATTAAGCAATTATATGATATTTAGTATTTATGATTATCATTACCAATTTTTTTTCATATAAAAAACACCCTTGACGGGACTTGAACCCGCAATTTCTTCCTTAGGAGGGAAGCGCCTTATCCATTAGGCTACAAGGGCATCTATAATTAATTGTTTCACTATAATAAGTATCATTTTTTATTAAGAATTTACTAAAAACGACACCAGCAGGATTTGAACCTGCGCGGGAGAACCCAACAGATTTCAAGTCTGTCGCCTTAACCACTCGGCCATAGTGTCTTATTTTTATATGTTTGACCCCACTTATAAACCTTACTAAATATAGTTCTTGACCTAAAAGTTTGTTTACATAAGTTTACTCTCAATCTAGTTATAAAATGTATATAATGAAAATTATACTTTCTGTCTTTCAAATAAGTGACTATTATAAAAGGATTGCTTCAAAATTTTTTAAAAAGAGCTAGATTATTTTAGAAGCAAATGTTCCGTGTTTTTAAGCTAAATTAGATAACATTTTTAAAGTGAAATAATAAATTTAATATAAATAATATCAACAAAATAAACATCTAAATGTAAAAGATATAAGATTATAATAGCAATCAATAAATGCTTAATTATATCAAAGGTTTAGCAGCTGAATAATATCTAAATTAAGTTTCTCAATAATTGTATCATATCGCAAATAACTAAATAAAATCGCTTAATTTGGTATAAGAAACGAAACTTTCTACTTGCTATGAAGATTTTTTTTGATTTTATTTTTTAAAAAGTATAAGAATATATAAAAAATCATAATAATATGTTCTAACTTAAGATTATTTCTTAAGCAGCGTTAATTATTTTTTGCATATTATTTGACTCCATTTGAAATAGTCGAGAAAATCTGAGTAGGATTTTTATTTCGATTTCTAAAATATGATAGATCACGGATTTAAAACAAAAAAGGATTCTTATGCATATTCAAAGCAGATCATCAAAGATGGCTTTATGTTATTCTCTAAATTTTATGGAGATTTATATTTTATGAAATAAAGCAAGGAAAGTGAAAATCAATTTTTTAAGAATGAAGTAGATATAGAAATAAGCCTCAAATTTGAAGTAGTTTTTTTTAAATATTTATTAAGAGAAATTTATCTTAAGCTCATTTTAACTTTATAGCTTAGTATAGTTCAGTACTCTTATAGCAGATGTATTAAATATATAGTAAATATGAATTCAAATGCTGAAACTTGAATAATTTTAAAGATTATTATATAATCATTTGCCTCATTTAAGACTTATATTTATATATGCATGAGAAATATTCTAGCAACTTAAGATAATTACTAAAGCGATGCTTTTCTTGTAACAATAAGGAAAAATAGTTTAAGTAAAACCTGTCATAAGTTTAATAACAGCCTCTATGGCTCAGTTGGCAGAGCATTCGCTTAGTAAGCGAAAGGTCCGTGGTTCGAGCCCGCGTGGAGGCTTTTTTTTAGAGGAAAAATAAAAAATAATTAAATATTCTTAAATAAATATTTAAGCTCCCATTCAATTATCTAGTTTAATATTAGTTCTCTTTAATTAATATTAAACTTACTTTAACTTCTCTTTATAGCTTATTCATACTTATTTGATAAAGAAATTTCTAATAAATATTTTCCTCAAAAAAGGGAAACGCTTAGTTATAAAAAAGAGAGCAAAGAAATCAATCTTTAGATAAACTGTTTCGTATGCAGCTTTATCTAACGTTTTGTCTATTTAATAAGATATTAATTTTACACTTTTTATATCTGTAAACTTTTAAGAGTTCTGAAATCACAAGATGAAATGAATAAACTAAATTTTAGTTATAATAAGTTTTATTGATTATCAAATAAAAAAGAAAGAAATATATATTAATTATGGATTAACTTATTATGCGAAGTATATTTTCTTTAAAGCAGCTTTATTTTGATTCAAATTTTAATAGTTTTACAAAAGAAGGTAAAAAAAGAAAAGAACTTGAACCTTTTTATAAACATTCATTTAAAAGCCTAAAATAAAATAAAGTGAATTAGTAAATTTATTGATTAAATAGAAAAATAAAAAAAGAGAGAATATAATAGAGTTTCCCAATTATACTGAAAGCTTATTCAATTTTAAAAAAAACACAATAAAATAAATAAAATGACACATAGATAAAATGAAATATTTGAAAAACTAAAGTAAATCAATGAAAATAGTTAGAATTAATAATATTGATATATAAAGTAAAGTTGAAATAAGATGTAAAACATTGCTCAAAAATAAAATAGATAACTGAGTATATTCAAAAATTTCATGCTTATATTAAGTATTTTTTGACAAAAAATTAGGAAAACAATTAGATTGATGATTTTATACATTTTCTCTTCTAAAAAATTCGAAAATTCCATTATTTTAATTTATAAGACTCTAAAAAGAGCTTAATAAATCATAATATTATTAAACTTCCGCATCTAGTATAAAGAGTTTAAAATTTTAGAATTTGAGCTTATTCTTAATAGCCAAATTTAAATATACTAGAAGTTTCAACTCAAAATATTAAGCTAGGAATATCTATTTTATTATTTATGTTATTTTATGTATCAGCAGTGAATTTCTTAATAATTGTTGGACTATTATTTAAGATCATATTAAATGACATTTTTTTTGCTTCATTAGTTTTTCATTTTTTACCCATTTAAAGTTAGCAACGTATAGAATACCTGGTTCTGAAATAAATATACATTCTTAATGCATCTAGAATACAGCTTAATTAGCAGATCTTGGAAGCTTTTGAAGATACAATGGTTTGAGAACTAAGTTTTTAATCTGAACTAACAATTTGCAAAAGTTTTAATTGTGAACCACTTTCATGAATTGATCCAATTATGTTTGAAACAAATGCTTTTAATAGGCTAACTTAGCATAAATGTTTCTAGCTTGTTAAAAGTATTTTGGAACTATTATTATACTTCCCTTTATCTGAAATAAGTTTCATGAGTTATAAGCATTTTTCTATGTACTTCTATAATGAGTGGTGTTCATTGAAAATGACTATCCAGTGGTGAAATAATATTTTAAAAATGTTTCATAAGCTTAAACGAACTCTATAAGGAGTTTCTTAGCCTAAGTTATATCCTGTAGGTTCTAAATAGATTTCTCTGCCTTAGATATTTAGGAATAATAGTAAATGACCTAAGATTGAAAGTGTTTATAACATGGTAGTAAATGGCCTTGATAGGTAAAAAATAGTATAGTGAAGGAGTATTATTAGCTTTAAATAGGTAGATATAACAAAGTAAGCAAAATTACTTCATAAAGAACTAAACATATTAGCAAAATTAACATATATGAACTTACATAAAGTAATGAAGAAGATTTATTATAGCTTATGGTCTCTTAAACTTCATTGAAGAAATACTAACTTTAGCACTCTAAAGCTATCTTACAAAATTATACTAGCGTAATTCATAAAGTTTACAACATGATCAATGTTATTCAAAAGAATAGCCAATACTTCTATAAAAGTAACTATCAAACCATGTAGAATAAACCAACTTAAATATTCTTAGTTGAAACAGGTTCACATAATAGGTATCTTCCTCGCAACCAGTTATACTGGTTTAGACTAGGAAATGTTGTGGCAAAAAATAAATTAATTACTTAATTATAAACAGTGAGATAGAATTTAAAGTAAGAAAAATTTACTTTATTAAGGTTTTTAGAAGAAAAAGTGATGAAAATAAAAAATGCAAGGTTTGATAGAGATGTTTAACTATACTTTAAGGAAGTCATTACGTTAAAGATATATAAATTAAGCACTTTCTAATTCTTAAGTGAAAAGAATCGAATTTAGTATGTTATATGACTTTTTGTCCATAAAATTAATTTGATATATGCATATTATAAAATTCAAGAAAATAAAGAGATTAAGTATGATACATTATGTGCACATATACAAAGTTTAATCTGAATATCGTCAAAATTTATTTATATAATTAGTTACAAAATTATCTAGATAAAGCTTCATGACGCTAGGTTAAGGCATAAGAATGGATAAAAGATTTATTTATAGCTAATTTTTATATTTTATGTATATGGGAATACTTGAATTCTAAACGACGCTTAATATAATGACAGAGTTAGAAAAAATATATCGAATTAAAAACCGTCATAGTAAAGAGCATTAAAATATTAAGAAAATGTGCTAAACTAGTATAGCGAATGAGAGTCAGTCCCTCTATTTTCATAATAGCCTAATAAAATTTAATAATTTAGATAGGAAAATAAAGTTAATTAACTATATTTAGATGAATCAAAACAGACATATACATTAGAAATTTAAATAGGGATATTTTAAATATAGTATCTATAACTTAGAATACTTTCGTTTTATTCATCTTTTTCGTTGCAAATAAAATATTTCTAAAATAACTCTTAAATTTATTTTCTTTATAATTTGTCTGATGAGTATATTCTGAGATATACTAACCTTGCTTATGGTTATTATTTTTTAAATTGGTTGTAAACTCAAGAAAAATATATGAGTAAGGAGTATTAGTTTATATTATTTTTATTTTTAAGCTATGCAGTCATTTAAATTGAGACTTCATTTAAAGATTTTTAAATATAAATTTTATAAAAATGTCAAAACCAAGAGTCTTTGTTAGTTCAATTGTTGATGCACCTTTAGAAAAATTATGGGCAGTGATAAGTGATTTTAATGGTTTGCCTATTTGGCTTCCTTTCTTTATTAAAGCCTCTGAAATAGAAGGAGGAAAGCCAGCGAATAAAGTTGGTTGCATTAGAAAACTGACTACAGTTGAAGGAGTTATACGCGAAACTTTGCTATCTTTGGATGAATAAAACCACAGTGTTACATACAATATAATCGAAGGTCCTGAAAATCTTTTAAATTACTAAGTGACACTAGTATGCAAACCAATTACAATGCAACCAGAAAAATCTTACGTTGAAAGTTCAGCTTTCTTTGACGCACCAACGAAGCAAGAGCTAGATTTACTGATACAAGACATTCGCGATAATCTTTTCGTTGCAGGATTCAAAACTTTAAACGAGAAACTAAACTCCCAATAGCAATGAAATTAGCAGTTAGCTATAAATTAATATTTTAATTCTTCTTTAAGATAATAACTAAAAATAATTTGTTTACCTAATGCTATCACTATGCAATAATCTATTTAAGTATTCAAAAGAGATTTAATTATATCCATTTATTAATCTTCTTTAGCTTAAATTAGCTTAAGCTAAGAAAGTTATGATTATATATTCGGTTATATAGCTTTTAACTTTTTCCGACTTTCAATTAAAATTTGCTAAGATCTGACTTCTTATTTTCATTTAATCAGCAAAATAATCTACTTATTTCAGCTTGACTAACTATTTACTTCTTATACTTTAAGAATAGCAGGGGATATTCCGAAAAATGTATAATCTATTAATGAAATAATTTTATCATTTTGCTTAGATAACTTTTCTATTTTTCTACTTGCTTCTTATGATTAAAAATAATGACTAAAACTAACCTTCTTTAAGAATCTAATTTCTTGTTCTTTTTATTTATGGATAAACCTAGAAGTTCTATTTATCTTAAGGTTTAATATTATAGATTAGAAAGGTTTGCTTAAGCTCTTCAATTTATTTATCTTAATCTAACAGAATTTTTATGCAACTTTTAAGACGTAAATTGTTAGCGTTTAATACATTACTAAAATTACTAAATAAGATTTAAAGGAAAAATAATTTTTTAGACTTGTGCAAATTTTAGATTCTATTCAGAATGATCAGCATATTTATTTCAAATGGAACAAATTAAAATTTTATTATATATCTAGTTACTATAACCAAATAGGTAAGCATTGGCTGAATTTAAGAACTAATCTTAGTCTATTTTTATAGATATTAGTTGCAATAATTTAGCTTTTTTGTATTAAAAAGAAGCTTTCCTCATCATATCTATAGCCTATTTAATAAAATAGAAACTGGTATATTTTAATAAGCTTTAATTTAACTAAATAAAGAAATTTTATAACTAGTTTTGAGTTTCCTTATACAGCTTTATATTGATTTTTATCACAAAATATTTGAAGAAATGAGTTTAAAAACTAAATTTCTAAGATTTCTCTTACAATATAATTAGACTTATAGTACTGATTTACTAGCTTGTTATGGTTCAAATCATTCAAGATTTTTCATTTCTAACTATTTAAATGGGTTTATAAACTTTTGATTTATTAGCTCAGTTTATAACAGCATTCTTTGAAGATGATAAGCACTTACAGGTTCATATTTCCTAATATCAAATGTCTATTTTTATATCATATGCATTTTCATTTTTTAATAGTAATAAAGCAGAATTTGAATTGAACTTTATTGCAACTTTCTTGGATAGAACACTATTTAAGGAACTTCTTTAATCAAACAAAATGTAGATCTGATATAGAGCGAAAACATAGAATTCATATCAAGCTTTGTATTTATTCTTGTGATAAACAGGCAGGGCTAATGATATTGCAACGCATTTAATAGCAAACAGAAATAAATTCATTTTTGATTAGTTCTGTACAAAGTTCATGGGAATAATGTAACTGATTCCTTAAATATTTATAAAGCAATTTATTAGATACTACAAGGTAAATATTAAACTATTTTCTTCAGTTTTGAAGAAATAATATATAAATGCTTAGAAGCTGATGAATAACATTAAAGTCACTTCCGGTAATAATATAAACACAAAGAGCTTTGGTATACTTAAATTGTCAATATAAGAATATGAAACGAGTAAATATAGCATATTAATGTAAAGCTTTCTAATTATCATTCATTATATACCTATCATATAGTTCCTATTATATCCAATATCTATTTTTAATTTCTCATTTTGATAAGTAAAGAAGTATTATGAGCAAGACTCAAGTTAAGAAATAATAATCAAGACAATAAAACATGCTAGTTCTAATTTATGCCTAATAGTTATAATTTATAGTCTTTTAGTAATATTTCATCATAAGCTAGCAATTACTTATACTACTTCATCGATAAAACTGTAGCAATGTATGCTATCACAATGGCTAAGTACATATTATAAATAAAAGTAGATATTTAGGCATATTCTTTAGTGAATAATTCAAGATAAGCAGTTTTGATTAAAGATATATGTCGCATATTAATGAGTTAAGGTGAAATGTATAAAATAAAGTCTATATTATGTTGATATATTCAACTAGAATAAATTAATGTATTGGTTTTGCTTTATGCGAGTGAGTATTTAAAAGTTTTAAGTAATTGGAGGCTTCTATAATTAGCATGTAGATATTAAATATAATTTTATAATATGATAATATGAAAAATAAACGTTTTTCTATGTAGAAGGCGGCAAAAGAAGCATCAACTTCAACAATAAGAAAAAAAAATGAAAAATTTCTTAATTAAATAAATATTTCCAAGATCTAAATCTAGACAATTTATATATGGGAGAATTAGATAATCTTATAAATTTTGAAGTTATTTTAACTATTTATCTCCCTGTTAATATTTCTAATATTTTATATACTGCAATAATTTCCTTGAAAACTAAAGTATTAAAGAAAAAAAACTTTCATTACAGAGCGTGTAACTCCTCAATAGCGCGTAACTCTTATAATACAGTTTTTAAAGTTGTAAATGTTAGAAATTGAGAACTTCCTGCGTGATAGTACACTCCTTTGAACTTTTGTGTCTTCTATAGAGCTGTGATTGAAGTGCTATTCCAAGAGACTTTAGCGTTTGACATCTTTCAACAAAGATATTGCTCTATGTAGTAAGTCCTGTTTCTTTTAAATCTTGTCAAGATTATGAACGATTTCTTTATACACAGGATTCTTCCAGATACTGGTGGTTTAGTTAATTTTCGTGGGGAGGATTGGTTTTCCCTATTTAATTATAAATATAATTAAAAATTTAATAACATTAATAGAGTTTCTATATTTTATAGAATGTTAAATATGTAATTTAAAGTTATTTAATCTAATGGGTATCTGCTAGTTTTTATTATTATTATTGCATATTATTATATCAAATAAATAGGGAGGAGCAATCCTACAACTGAAATTTACTTAAATTCTGATACCAGGAAGTAACAACCATGGGTGAAGATCAGAACAAGGATCTTGGTAGTTATCAAGAGAAGACAAGGATTGAATAGGCATCATGTAGCATTAATGATGAAAGATATCAGATACTAAGGTCTCTTAGGGTAACATTTCCGATTACAGCCTTATAGAAGAAAAGATTCACAAGGGAACGCTAGTACTGTGAAGATTTCAGCAAAAAAATTTTTATCTTAAAAATCTTTATTAAGATTCTGCGCTCCATTGAGGTGCTACGCGCTCTATAATCTTATTTATTTATTATTTATCTTATATTTCTATAGATAAAGAAGATGTAAATAAAATGACTAAAATGAGAATATATGGTTGGTTTTATACTCACTGCTCTTTTAAAAGATTTACTTTTGGTAATTCTGGAATAAAGAGTGTAAAAATAGAATGTTTATCTCTTAGAAAAAAGGTTTAAGAGGCTTTAATATAAAAATAGACTGAATTCCTACATCACCATTATTATATGATCCTTTATTTCTTAACTACATATCTAATATCAAGTATATTATGATCCTTATATTGGTTCTTATATTGATAGTTTAATTACTACAAAAGAGAAAAATTTTAAAATCAAATATTTATATGGAAATTTGGATAAAAAACCTCAATATATAGAAGACTTAATTAAGATATATTAAATACTCAACCAGAAAAAGATGAAAACCAGAGATTCTAGGTAGCAGTAACACATAAATTTAGCTAAATAGCCTCATTTATGATTATTCAAGTTTAAAAATTAACAGATAATCGAAATATATGGTATTAGGAGGGTTTGCATGCATAAAATTAAAAAATGAGAGAGTTTAAAATTTTAGATGATATTTGATTTTAAAATATATTACCTGTTGCTGCTTACATAATAATCAAACTAATTTAAACTTCTTAGATCTAAACTTGAGATACAAATTAAAAAGTTTAATGAGAAATTGGATTTATTATTACTTTATTCACTTGTACTTGGAG